>BMAW01052610.1:33376-62066 GCA_019974015.1 Nephila pilipes | reverse complement strand
AAAAAAAAAAAAAAAAAAAAAAAAAAAAACGATGCACCAAGAAGGAGTTGCCCGATTGTAATGAAATTTCGTATGCAAAGTCATTTGGATCGAACATGCAAATGATTAAAATTTGGTGGATAATGAATGAATAGCTAGAGCGCATCGGAACTGCACTCTCAGCAGGCGTATATAAGAAGTAATTCTCGATATGATGGTCAAATTTTCTGTTGCACTGCGATTTAGGATCCCTTTCAACGATTGAAAAAATGGATCGTCTCAGGATTCGAGCTCATTACGAGCTACTGTCAGAGTTTGAAAGAAGCCGTATCATTGGATTGAAAGGGGCAGGTTGGGCATATCGGAGAATTGCTCGTCATATGGGTCGATGCAATTAGAAGATACTGGCAAGATTGGAGGAAAATGGCAGATTTCAGCCTCAAGATGGCAGCGGTCGACCTAGGGGCACAGCAGATCGAGAGGACAGAGTGATTGTCAGATGAGCTGTCACAGCGCCTGATTCATCGTTATCGACCATCAGACTGGCGAATCGCACACGAGTGTTCCCATAACCATTCATAGAAGGCTGATAGAACGAAATCTACGCTCGTACCTACCACTACGCCACCTGCCACTCCCACCCTGTACACTGTCGAGCCTGATTACATTGGTTCTTCCCTCGATCAGGTTGAAATGATGCTGACTGGGGATGTATTGTGTTTAGCGACGAATACCACTCCTAACTGTTTTCTGACGATCATCGAAGATGTGTCTGGTGACGACCAGGACAGCGTGCCGATCCTGCTTTCCATTTTTGCACGCCACACAAGCCCTCAACCAGGAGTTATGGTCTGGGGTGCCATTTCCCTTGATAGCCGGACCCCTATGATCGTCATTAGAGGCACACTCACAGCATAGCGGTACTTCGACGACATTATGAGACCTGTTTTGCTACCATTCCTTTTTCACTACCCTGGCCTTATTTTTCAGGAAGATAATGTCAGACCACATACGGTACGTGTTGCTATGAACTGTCTCACAGTTTGTCAAACACTTCCTTGGCCAGCCAAATCTCTCTCCAATCGAGCATGTCTGGGATATGATGGGATGGCGACTACATCTACCAAGGAATGTTGATGACCTCGCTCGACAATTGGAGCAAATTTGGCAAGAAATACCACAGGAGATTGTGAGGGAGCCTTATCATTATATGCCACATCGTGTGGCAGCTTGCATCCAGGCTAGAGGTGGGTCAACACCTTATTGAGCTCGGTACTTTGTAACTATGTAACTCTGAAATAAATCACTCAATCTTTCTGAATTTTTAATTATTTTCTATTATGTACATAATTTTCCTATGCACCAACTTTTGTCTTCATCGGACAACTCCTTGGTGAGTCTTTTTTTTTTTTTTTTTGTTATAGAGCGTGTATAAATTGGCAGAATTTTAGTGGATCAAAGATTCGAATTTGCGAATCGATTTGAATATCACCAATGACGAAATTCGCGACATAAAACACTGGAACCTAATTAGAAAGGTTATAATTCCTTTTTCTCACACTTTAAAATACGGACATGGTAAAACTTAATCAAGTAGTCAATAAAGTGACAAATACAATTGAAGAGACGTCACTGCAAACACTATTTACTAACTTTCTTCACAAATTATGTAAGATCCGAGAGATTATGAGAGATTCCGATTACCTCTTACTCAAACAAGGAGTAACTTCTAAACGATTTCTAGCACTGCCGATCAACTACAATAATTCACACCAAGTTCTAACTTACTAACCTCCACCAACTTCTGGTTATCACTTGTCCCATATTCCTTTTAGTTCCATTTCGCTTATATATCCTTATCCTCAATTCAATTTATTATATTTCTTGTCTTCATCTAATTTTCCTAGTTAATGTTTCATTAGATTGGAAAGGAGTTGGAATTTTAAATATAAAATCAGTTATTAACTCCATGTGTTAATAATGAGAAGGTACGCGAATAGCTCGAAGTTACAAGGCCATTTTGATTTTTCGGATGTAATATCAGATGGTTTTCTTAGGAAACAGATTTCTTTCGAAAAATCAAACTATAACCACTACATATAATGATGAAAAATGAAAACAATGAACACTAAAATTCAAGTGGGTGATGTATCACAAGAATGAACATTTAAAATAATGATTACAGAAACGAGTTACATACAAGGTACGGTTTTATTCCGACAGAAAGATTTCAAATGTAAATAAAAGTAAGAATACAGAGAGGTTAATATAAATGGCAAGATTCTGTTTTGAAGACTGCACAGAAAGGTCCGAATAAAGTTGAAAACTTCTCTTAATACCTTTTAAAAACGTTTTGAGAGATTTTTAGTACAGAGGATAAATATGGCTGTTTAAGAAAATTCAAAAACTTTCATCGATGTCTTTTATAGTTTTCTATTAAGGCAATTTCTATAAAAAAATAATTGCTCTTTTTTTTCTGATTGTATTTCTTCATTTCGACAATAATGTTGCGAAGTGTTTGTAACGAATGTAATAAAAAAATGAACTAAGAAAAATTAGGGACTAATATTTGTCTAGATTTCTCTATTTAGAAATCCGAAATAAATATAAAATTTATTTGTAAATATACGTAAGACTCAATAACAATATGCAATACAGCTTCGTTAAGGTGGATCCTTAAACTCGAATATCCGGATAACCCAGATCGGTCTGCGCGAATAATATACTTATTTTTCTTAATTTGAAAACTAATCTGCAAAGTTCCATAAATGAATTTATTTGTTTGTTTGCCACATGTTTTGAAAAATTATTTTCTTTCCTGAAATTTCTTCTAATAGCTATGAATGTGTGAAAGAAAAAAAGAGGAGGGACAATTCATTCTAATAAAAAAATGCGTATAAAACGAGATGTTAGAAATACAGGAAAGGGCAATAAAAATTGAAAAATGTGTCTTCCTCTGTTATTGCTGAATAAGTACGAGTGAAATATCGATGAAAAATGATTTTGACTTTCTGAGTGTGATGCATTTAAAATGAATTCGCCTCTTCTGATATGCTAAAAATTCTTGTATTATAGCACCTAAATGAGTAAAGAAAATAACGGTAAAATTGTTTCATCATATATTATTATCACAAACAAAACGAGTGACCAAAATTTGAAATACTCACAACCAATTTGAGGACTACTTTTGGAAACTTTTAAGATACATAGAATACCGATCACAAATGGTACGGAGACAAATCTGTGTTTTTATGAAAGTTTTTCAAAAAGCCTTATTCTCTTATAGAGTATTGACCTACAAAAACTCTCACTCACAAATCCTATTTATGTTCTTTTTCATTAAAAGAGTGGTAAACACTAATGCCTTCCCAAAGGCATTGATTTTGGACCGTTTTTCAACATTCTGATGCATTATTAATTAAGATATTAATTTTATTTAACTAGTAGTTTCCTTCCTTTAAACAAGAAAACAAATACATCTTAAGAAAGGCCCCGTTTCTTGCGATGGATACCTAACTTCGCTGAAGATAATGTAAATATGGTCTGTGAATGGAGATAAATAAACAGCATTTATATATATATATATTCGCAAAGCATTAATGAATAATAAAAATGCACTGGGAGTTCAACATTTAAAAATCCAGTTTCAAAGTTGCCGACGGAGGAAACAAGTAAGCAGAAAAATTTAACATTTTGAGCAGGGCTTAAGAAAGGAATGGGAGCTCCCCATCCACACCAAAGCGAGAACTTAGACCATGACAGAACTAGCATGCATCATACCCGATTGATTTATAAACATCATTGCCAAGCTCTCAAATCCCTGTGATTTTAATTGTGGTAGCATTCGAAATACCTCGTAAACCCAGAAAATTCGAGACCATTACCTGATTTTAAAGACTTTATTTCTCGCCACGAGCTCACCATTTCCCTAGCTCACATGCCATCTCGCGATTTCAGACCGTCATGGTCATCGTTTGGAACATATTTTATTGTGATGAAAATTACGATATTTGTAAAATTGCAAAACTACTGTAAAAGTGTAACTGAAGGTTTAATCTGAGGTGGCTTTTCAACGACATAAATTAGAACGCCTAAATAATTAACACGTGTCCTTTTTATTGCTGAGAGCACTGAAAAAAGAAAGATTGGATAAGTTATTTTCGTACCCTAAGATTGAAGGTTCGGAACACCGTCGGCACTCAAGGTCAACCGACCTTTCCCGATGTGGCGGGGAAAACGTCCATCGCTCACGCAGAAAGTTTATAAATTCAACGCTCAGTGACGGCGACATTTGCAATTCATTTTTTTTTTTCGCTGAAAGAAATCATCATTCATTCCTCAAGTCCACCATAAAATTTGACAATTTTCTGAAGACGGAGCGGAATTTCCTGTGAGCAACTTTGAAATAGAATTCTTTAATTCTGGACTCTCTGTATAAATAAAAATGTATTCAAATAATTCTTTTACTTGTATTCTTTCTCTTTGATGATACTGGGGTTACAGAAGTCTGCGAGGAGGGTAAGGAGACACCTTCTGTCCCAATCATCGGTGACTCTGCCTCCGTAGTTGCACTCCCCCGTCATGTAGGTGATGGCTTCGAAGGGAACCTCCAGGTATTCGTTGACGAACATCTGCAGCTGCTGCAAGGAGATGCGCAGATCGGATTCGTTGAAGCCATAGGGAATATTCCAACCAATGGGGCCGAATTTCTTGCGCTCCTGGATCAGGGCGTGGAAGAAGCACAGGCTAAACACCAGTCGATGGAAAACCTGCGAAAAGCAGTTGGCATCAATCTGGATACTTCGGAAAATTCAAGGGAGATGCAATGCAGGGTGATCACAAAAGAATCGTCAGCTCTTAAAATGTAATAAGCTCAAAAATATTAATTTCACTTTTCAGAACTAATAGGAAGAAGTAGAAGTAGGCACTACATTTTTATTTTCATTCTTTCATTTTACCACGTGAACCACCAGATGAATGCGGACACATATCCAAGCTCAAAACTAGTAAAACGAAACGGTATATTTTCTGCGTTACATGTCTCAAAATGGCGACAATCCAGCTAGAAGTGATTTGTGTTTTAGAATATGCCCTTTATCACTTGTTTCATTGAAGCGAACATTCAGATGAAAGAAAGAGATTTCATACGCAGGGTTATCAGAGCATTCTGCACCGGTTTTATTAATTTTGTGTTAAAAAACGAGTCTTCATAGATCGAGTGTAGACGATGCAGAGGTTATAATTTCAGACATAAACAGATCTCACTTGTCGTGAAATGGCTATTCCACGATCAACTGCTTAAAAGATTTACGGCCGAAACCACATCGCATACAGTGTGAACATTGACAACGATGGGGAGAATTGGAGAAACGGGATTAGATGTCTGTCACGTAATGAAAGGAGGACATGTGGAATATTTTTAACTGTTTCAAAGAAAAATTAAAAAGTATCCCTTCCTTATGATGCATTGTTCAGTTTCATAGTCGTAATACTTTTTGTAAAGTAATAAATTCAAATTCGACGATTATTTTGTAATCACCCTGAATTATGGTTGTATATAAAATTGCGAAAAATATTTGGTTTACGCAAACATGTGACAAATGTATTTTTAGAAAATAAGTTAATGTTACTTCTTCTCTGTGAGTGTCAACAGAACCGATTTAATGTTTCAGAAAAATGTTGAAACCGATTTAAACAGATAAAAATAATTAAAAAACAAAACGTTAATTTGAATGTTCAAGTAGATCAAACCTGATTTTTACTTCCACATCCAGTGAAGAATTCCTGATCACTGATAGGCGTACCTAAGAAGGATTGAAGCAAGTTTTGTTTCAGGCCTGTGGGGGGCTCATTCGTCATTTTGACACCATTTTGAAGTACGGTCACCGGAAACTGGAATTAAAAATTATCTTATTCAAAATATTTCATCAAAATAGAAAGGATATGTTGAAATATAATTCGTATATTTATGTATTTTGATAATTTAAACCCTTTACCAAATGTGAAAGCAATCTGAAATGTAAAACATTAAAATAAATGAATAAAAAGGATTCAAAATTATATGTTAGAATCTTCAAAAATAAATAAATAACAAATTCAACAAAATTTTTCTTATGTAGTAAAATTAATAAAATTTCAAAATTGTAATAGGCTATAGTTTATAAAAAATTAAAAAAAAAAAATTATGTGGCGCAAGATATTTAGAAATAAAGTTTTTCCCATGTTCAAACCTTGGGCGATGGATAACTTGTGAGCCAAAGGCGAAAATTTGCGTCTGTTGTCTCCTCCGCTAATGCATTGCATATTTTTTCCAACTGAGGCAACCATGACACCGCAAGATGGCAATTTTGGAGAGCTACCCATGTTCCATTTTTCTGGGCTTTTTTGATCATTGCTTCAGCTACAGGACCCTAATAAAAAAGAATCATTGCATCAAAATTATTTACGACATTAATTACAAGAAGGTATGACAACTTTCTAAACAGGAAAAATTTTTATAATTTTCCAACGAAAGCAATCACCTATATAAAATTAATAACATCAAAGTTATGTTTCAAAAGTAATGAGAAAAAAAAAAAAAATTGAAAAATTATATTATTGGAAAGACATTGAAATATACCTAATATTCTTCGAAATATGAGGCTTGAACATTGATACGAGTTCAGCAATAATGCCATTCTTCACAGCATTGTGCTAACTTCTTTTGCGAGATGCTTTAAAATTTGTGGTCACGCCTTCTCGAGCATTTTTGACTGTGCCGAAATGGCGCCTCTTAAGTTTATGGAACACAAAGAAGTCGCAGGGGTTTGAGTGTGGACTGCTTGGTAGATGGGGAAGCACATTGATATTTTCATGGGATAGGTACTCAGTTACTACCAACGCCGTGTGGGATTTAGCACTGTCATGGTGGGCGTTCTAATTGCTCTCAGAGTGGATGTGATTTTACTCTTTGCATTAAACTTTGAAAATTCCGACGTAAAATTGTGAATTATTTGTCAGCTCAAATAGAACAAATTCCTTGTGAACCACTCTTTTGGAGTTGAAGAACAGAATTAAAAGGGTTTCACTCACATGATTTGTCCATTTGAGGTCGAATTCAGTTTGGGGTATGCCATGACGATGGTCGTCCATCGCGCAGGTCATTTTTCACGTATTGTCGGCCGTTCTTATACGCATAGTCCTACAAGTACACCTAAGATTGTGATAAAATTTCGTCGCCATTAGCATTTTTAACATTCCCATAGTTAACTACCACACGCACATTTACCAAGTTTAACACAAAAATGTATTGCATATCGTTCTTCAAAATTTTGCTGCGTCATGAGCGTGACGATGCGTTCACACAACGACTCTCTATAAAACCATTGCGGATGACGAAAAAAATCAGACACCCAACTCACCGTGCAATATATAATTAAAACTTCAATTCGTCTGCAGCCACTTGTTGTTTCATTTGACAATGCGCCAAACAAGCCTGATAAAATAATTCTCATTACTTTTGGAATGAACCTCGTGTATACCGTGTTCCATATCACGTAAAAGCATGACTGGAATTCCGGATTGGGCACCTGTAACACTTGCCATGATTGTCTCATGCTCAACATGAAACAATTATTTTTTCCTGGATGTTTTAGTTGATAAAATACACCGATATATTATAGTTGAAATTTTAATTACTCTATATTTCAAGACAATGTTGCCTTGTATATGAAATCAGATAATTAAGAAATGAAATAGATATTCTCACCTGTCCTTGGCCTAGCGATATAGCTCCAAACTTATCTCCACCAAATCCTTTATCTTCTGCGAACTTGAGGAGGGCAGCCATGGGGTCGGCCCCGGGGGACAGGACGAAGAGCAGGGGGATCGTCTCGCTGGAATCGTTGTAGCTCTGGGGAAGGTCGAAAGGAGGAGGACTCACAAATTCGGGCCCGAGATTGTCGGACACAAATTTCGTTACCATGGGAACAATCTAAGAAGATGAAAGAACAGTTGTTCAAGTGAAAGACTGAATTTGCAAGTTTTATTTGCTATTAGACAGTTCCTTTTCGTGAAAATATCAGATGCGTAAGCAGGAGGAAGGGACTTATTCTGGTCATCCCTTAACAAATAATAAATTGTTTCTCAGATCTTTATTTCATTGTACCATTCACAGTTAAAACCTTGCTTGTGAAAGAATATGTACAGGTATTTAGGTGGCCATAAAAGCTGTTACATCATGAAGGTATAAAAAACGAGCATGCGCTTGAAAGATACCACTTGCTAGTATATGAAAAACCTTAATATTTCAGCGGATTTGAATATTGTAGATAGATGTAGAGCCCTCTGTAGTCAAGGAAAGATTGCATAGCGAGTTTATACGGAACTCCGTCTCTCTATTTACTTTATCTTAAACTATGAATTTAGAAATTAATTAGGCCAAAGTGATCGCATAGAGAAAGAAAGGAATCTCCAATCATAGATGAAAATTGAACAGAATGAGAATGACAAATTCTCTCAATGAGAAGACTATCATTTGGCGCATTCCTTAAATTTATTTAAAACGAATAAAATTAAAGTTAACGGTTATATCTGTAATTGACATACCATAGGTATGGAAAAATAGTGACCCGACGTAGATATTGGTGAAGAACGCTACATGTTGTGTGTGGTTGTACGTGTGTCGTGAAGTGTATGGGATGAGTGTCTGATGAAATCATGTAGGTGTCTGTTGAATTCGTGTGAGTGTAAGTGCAAAATCTAGCCGAAATCCTAATTTAAATGCATCACTGTGGTACAGAGTTACAACAAAGATAAAGAAAGCCGAATGGATTAATAACATTCCTGAGTATTAAGTGAGCAATAATCATCAACGGATCTTTCAACTGTAAGTTCAAAGAATCCAAGAAGGACCATCTCAAATTAAAACCCACAGTTCCACAATCATAAGAGCCACGTATCATTATGTACTCGTATCTTTGTAAGAAGGCATCAGAGAGAACAAACGTTTCCAATTTGTATTCATCATCGTCATATGGGCAGAGGCCCTAGTGTGATGGCATGGACACACATTCCAATTGGGTACACATCCCAATCGCCATATATCCAGATAGGTTGCCGTTACATTTCTGACGTGTTAAGGCTAAACACATTGCACAATAGCTTGATGCTCCTGCCGTCCTCGATACAAAAGATGTTCGACTGTTGCCACTTATTCTTTAACAAAATAATGTCGGTTTAATATTACTCATCATAATGAATTGCCTTGAAGCTTGCGGATATTTCTTTGTCTAATTAGGGTCTTTGGTTTAATTTAAAGTTATTGAAATAATAAAATTGGACATGTAAAAAAAAAAAAAAAATATTTATCATTATGAGGGATATGGGACGATTGAATCGTCAATACCGGATATTATTAACAAAATTAAAATTGATACAAAACTTAGATTTTCTGATTTTTTTCATTAAAACTCCCACGGAAAACTTTTCTGGACTGATAATGAATCAAAATTTAAAAATTAGTTTTTGGCATGCATTTAAATAAAATCGGCAAAATAGCAAATTTATTATAAAATTTGAGATAAGACATTTCAAAATATTCTCTTCATCCTTCACATTAATTAGTTTAACTACATCACATCACAAAAGAATATATTCATTACTCAAGAAATTTTTAATTTTTAAAACAGTATTTACACGAACGAATAAAATGAAAATGTATAAAATTGAAATAATATTTTCAACACAGTAATCTGAACATGAAAATTGTATTCGCAGCGATATTTCTAATTGAAAACGAATGAATTTCACAAGACAACAACTCTACCTTATCAGCTCTCAAGCATCTTAAAATAAGGAGTTTTTGAAAATGAGTCGTCGATGTTTCCCATTTCCCGGGAAGTGAGAGGTCATGAGGTGTTTTAGAATCGTAGGTGATCTTCCAGGTGTCAGGATGCGAGATGAATTCGTCTCTATTAAACAGGAGGAGGAATAACACAAATATTTTTATGACATATGGAATTGATACTCCCTTAAGTATTTCTTAAAAACTATAATAAGTTTCAAAATATATTATGTTATTATAAAACACTGAGTATGCTTATTAACTAATATTTGAGTAAATTGTGAAAGGTGTTTTAAATTTGTTACTAATGCAAGGTTAAAAAAACACCAATATGAATTTACAAAACAAACTTTAAGGTAATTAGAATTTCAGAAAGCTTAAATTACATTAAAAGCGGTAATGAGAGAAATTATAAGTTCATATTTACAAAACAATATGGATGAGAATTTGAACACATTTTGATAACATAGATATATCAGCGATTTAATATTTGATCTTATTCAATTTTATTCTGTTAAAACTTAATAAACAAGAGTTTATACGTCACTTCTTGAATCTTTTTCTATTAAATATTAAACTTATGTTTAATTGGAGTTAAAAATGTGCAATAAACACATTAATAATATCAAAAAGTTCAAAATAAATAGAGAAGTGGAGGCTCTATACATTTAAAGCTTTTTTAGTAAATATGTATTCTTTTGAATGGTTAAAGAATTAATCAAGTAAACTTTCATATTATAATGATAAATAGTTGGGGAGTAAGTTTGAAGTATATCGTTAACAATAATTTTTCAAAATTATATTTGTATACAGAAATATTATTTTTAAAAATATTTTTCATTTTTAAAAGTTCTCAACTAACAAAAATAGCATTTATAAATGATTTTTTCATTTTTGCATAGGTTTTCGAGAAATGATAAAAACATTATTTATAGTTTAAAAATTCATACAAATCCTATCATTTAAATTCATTTGATTCTATAAAGAAATAGTTTAGAACTGACGCTATTTTTTATAAATTAAATTTTAAGATAAGCAGCAATAAATCAAGCCGATAATTTTTAATGATATTTAGTTATTATTACGAATATGGTAATTTAATTGTAACAAGAGGCTGACCAGAGTATCAATCGCCAGACCTTCACGTGACGACAGTGATTAATATGCTACTCATTTTTTTTTTTAAAAAAACTTTAAAATTATGGGGATATATTTACAAAAACTTATTTGAAATGGAATAATTCGATATAAAAACCAACGTTTTTAAAAATAACGTTTTTATATGGTAGCAAAGTATATTAAAGAAAATTATTGAAATATTAGTTAAAACTGTTAGTTATTTTTAACTTTAAAATTTACTTAAAAAGATACATTTGTGAGCATATTAAGAAATTCATAATACTCATAAAATCAAAACATGCATTTGAAAGTTTGTAAGTCATTTTATTAAAAAAAATGGGAACCAGAATTCAGAAAAGGTTTACCCTTGGCGACAAGAATTATTTGGCAGTATTTTGCCAAATGTGGCTACCCTGTTCAGTTTCACTGATTTAACGCTCAGCCAAAAAAAAAAATCGCCAAGTTTGGTGCCAATTTTTGAAATCGCGCCAAGTGTTTGGGCTAAACTGCATTATTAAAGAAAATATGAGTTAAAACTTGTCGCAAACGTCTAAATATTGCATTGTTAGGCGAGTACGAACGATTCTCAAAATTTCAAAGCTCTAGCTTGATGGGAAGTTGGTTAAATTAACGATCGAAAATTTGATGACACACACACACACTCACACCAAGTGAAATTCAGAAAAACGTTTTAAAAAAGATCCTTCTTAGAGATTTACAAAGTGAAAAATCTTTCCTCTTAGAATTCATTGTAGCAATAAAATTAAAATCCGTAGGAATATCATAGTTTTAATTATTGTTACCGAAACGTCTGAATAAAACTTAATCTGCATATCCCTATGTACATATAGTTGTAAATTACAGCTATTCTTGCTGACTTGTTTGGTTTCAGGAAGCCATAGATAGAAGTAACCCACAGTAAAGAAAGAGAGTTCAATCAACCGAATTTACAATGATGATCTTGGAAAAGTCAAGAGATGCTTGGAAAAATGTATGGATGGTGACTATATAAGGAAAGAATAATAAGTACACAAATTAAGTTTCAATATATCGATTATTTTTATTAATAATTAAAACTATTAACACCGGGGTAATAATTAAAATTTTACATAATTGCCCATTACTTCAATCTACAACCTTCTTGACGTCCAACAAATCACGTGAACAGCTGTAATTTACAACATTAAGTACACAGGTTAAATTAATATGCAGAATAAATTTTTCACAGACATTTCGATTAATAGAAAATAAGTTATAATAATGAAAACTTTACGACATCCCCTTGTAGAGGTTGATAATGAATAACAGTGTTTTGCAATGGTATTATGGATTTGTAGATACATAAAAGTTCAGAATTAGAACTAATACATGAATGATTAAGTATTTGTAAACATGACATTTTACTTCAGATCGTTGAAAACTTTGAATTCTGATAACCGGCAGATCTCGTCCCAACTTTTATCCAACAGCCAAGAAGATGCGGGATTTGGGATTAAATTTTCCAAGCCAACACCACCAGTTAAAAAGAACTTAAACTCGTATTTCTCCAGCTTCTTTTTCGATCTGAAATAGAACACATTGGAATTTGTGGATAATGTTCTCTTATTTAAATGAAAATACGTCTTCGATAAGCCATGTCTAAATAATAGTCTGCCGTTTACAGGCCGTTTTGGTATTATTAATTTTATGGAATTTCAACTTTATTCCCCGAATCTAGAACGTTTGAGAGCAAAAATATGTATTCAAAAGAGAAAAAGTAATGAAGATTTCTGGAAAATTACATTTTTTTCTCCGATCTTTAAAATCATTTGTCCATCCATTTTCATGATTTTTGAGTAGAGGTTTCCGGATATTTAAAAATTATTTTAATATATTTTGAGAAATCCAGAAGAAGATGTGATTCTGCAGAAAATCTAGATTATTTTTTACTCTTTCGGATGAACTTTATTTAATTCAAATAGATAAAAATGATTCAAATAAATTTGAATAGGAAAGTAGAAAGTTCCATAGGATTAACACGACGTTCACGAAATCAAAACGGCAGGTAAATGGGAACCTTAACAGCAATAATAAACCGTCATTATATATGTACTAAAATTATTTTAATATTATACTTTGAACGATTAGAACAAGAATAATAGAAAGTCGAAATTTCGTCCAGAATATTTTGCAGAAGAAAAAAAAAATGTTATAAAGGTTAGAATTGAATCGGTTATTTTCAAAACTAAAAAGACATAAAAAAATTTCTAAACATACTTTTTATTTTTGTCGCGAACGCACACTTAAAGGTAGGCTCATAATCTGGGTGAAAACCACGCGTCACTACATTCCTTCCTCTTCATATAATAGGAGTTTATTGATAGAATCGTTTATGTTGATGAAAAACCTTTCTATCCCTGTGTCACTTCATTAATTTTAATTAAAAACTTAATTTATATGACTGATTGGTTCACTTTATATGCCCCTTAACTGTTTCACGCTAAAACAACATAAGTGAAGATTTTTAGGTTTTAAAAGTTTATTATTTATAAGCAATAAAAATTGCTGAAACATTCTGATTGTATGACATATAATTTTTGAAATGATCGATTGAATTAGAAAAAAAAGCACTAAATAAAGATAACTTTAAAAACGGAAGTCGGAAACACTCACATAAGTAAATTACAGCAAAGAATGAAAGAGAACAAGAGCTTGTCCTTTTCAAATAAAGACCGACAAATGTTGCAGTATAAACTGTATGTGAAGTACACATTCAGGTTTTCAAGTCTCCGAGCTAAATCGTCTGACTTTTCGCTAGAAAAGAATAGAATAAATATAGAAAATAGAAAATTACAGAAATTAAATCTTATGCAATATATAGACTATATTTATTACAATCTCCATAAATCAGAATTTTTTTTACTGTATCAAAATCAGGTTTGAGAGGAGGAGGAATGAATGAATGATAAACGACGTTTACGTATTCATAATGGTCAATTCTAAAATGTTTTACAAAATCTACTAATATACTGTTACTCACAAAAAATAACCTTGTCTTGAATGGTTATTTAAAAATTCTAATATAAAATGTCTATTTCCAAAAGTATCAATGTATTCTTTATCCCATTGCAATTTATAGATTCGAATTAGAACATAGCAGCTTCTTAACGATGCCAACTTACAAGCGATTATACGATATATATAATAAATTATTAATTAAGTATTCAAATTGAAGAAAACTATAAAAATCTAAATTGAATATATCTTACGTTAAATGTAATTATTGCTACTAAAAAATAAATCCTTACATATTAATCTATCCTCAACTCATTTTGTCATATGCAACAACAAATCACTATTCTGTCCGAATGCTGATAATTTACAGAACATGAGTCTGAACACTATGTAGCAAATAGTTTGATTTTACTACGAGTTTCGAATAAAGTATTTAGTCATTCAAATACCAAATTAATCTTTTTGAAATCGTAATTTAGTGTTTTATTAATCACATTATGAAAATTTCTAGTAACACAAATAGGATATATTTTTTCTCGAGCACAGAGTCAATTATATAAAATCATGTGTTAAAAGAACAGCTCTGTATGATTTTATCAATATACAGCTTTTGATCCAAAAATTCATCCATGAATGTCTCGTTCTTAAATATGCCGGACATTTAGAAATGCAGGTTGGTGATCGTTCAGTATTTGCATAATTGTAATATAGTTCTTCGGAAGATGTTATAAATAAAGAGTCAAAGAGAAATATTCATCAAAATCACCAAGATATTTCTGAATTTATCAAAATCTTTTGACCGACAGAAAATCAATAAAGCATGCTTGAAATGCTTAACAATATGAACACCAGATTTGACAGCAAATAGCAATTAGTCCCAAACGTTACAAAATTCGAAATGTGATAAAATACATAGACATGGCGTGCATACAATAACTTTTCCTAATCCTACACAGTGAATAGATATGAATAACTGTTTAAGATTAAAATCTCTTTTAACAACATTGTTTTCTAGCCAAGATACAAATATTGTCTAAACTAAAGAATTTTTTTCTCGATGCGTTTTGTCCGTTGAGGCCCCGAAACATCTGCATAACATTTAACAATCTTCAATAATAGTATATTCAAATAATTATTTTAAACTTCTTTCCAAGTTTTAAAGATTCTTTCTTTCGGATGGGAAATTTCAAAATTCCCTAATTTACAAGCTCACGAACTGTTTTTATTTATTTTTATGGGACTTGGGGTCTATTTTATCATACATGAGAATTGAAAAGGCGTTAAAAATAGTACAGAACACTTTCCAATGAGAGTGACTTGCCTGTGTTGAATGGACCTCAGAAAGAGATTGATAAACCAATTCAGCGAGTATTGATACATAGGATCGACATTGGGGAGGTCGGTAATGGAGAAAAATAGTACCGACGAACGCTGGGCAACGCATTGGTAAGACTCGCGAGATTTGTTGATATCAGCCGTCGTTTCATCGGCTACCTGCAAAAATATCATGATTACGCATCGATACATGTTTCTGCTGTTATTATTTCAAACGAGGGGCATTAAAAACGACATTTTTTAAGAAAAAGTTTAGTCAGCAAATATTGAAAGTCAGAAGGAAGATTTCAGGCATATAACGGCAAGCAAACTTTAAACAATAATTTGTAATTTAATAATACACGAGAATATTCCATTAAAGTTGAATAAACAAAAGTTAAATACAATTTTTGGATTTACCTTTCTTAACTGTTTTGCTTAATTTTTCCATGAATTTTAGGGCCATTGGAGATAATTTCTTAACTTTAATTGCAACTTGGAATATACTATTTAAACATCATGATTAATGCAGTGTATTCTAAAAAAATTTACGAATTCAATTTGAAAGCATAATTGTCTCTAAAATTAAACAGAAAAATAATATATACGTGGAGTAAGTCACCTTTCTAACTTCTTTTCAAAGAAAATTAACAATGGCTTGAAAATATTATTTGCTGTCATTTATGATTTAAATAATTATACCATTCAGGATAAAAACTCAAGTAGAGAAAGGAGCACGTATACTTTTAAATTTAGAAATTTCCTCTATTAGAAAAAGAGCGAGATTTTCAAATTGCGGTTTAGAGTGTTCGTTCTTTTTGAAAGCAATAGAATAAAGGAAAAAAATATGGATAAGTATATTCTCTCCATATGCCATTGTTACAGGCATTGATAAAGAAAAATAATATTATCTGCTTATTTTAAGATAATTTTTACAAATTTTACTTTAGAATTAAAATATCTAGTTTTTATACTATCAAATGAGATTGTAGTTGAATTATACATCTTTATCTTTTTTTTATTCCTCGAATTTTCATTTAAAAACAAATTTTTATTTAATATGATTAATTAATTTTGTGTATAACAAGATTTCAATCACATTCTCATTATTTGAATTCATTTAGTTTATTATATTATATTATTTCAAAAGTGCTAAACATATATTAAAAATCTTTTCAATAGCCTGTTCCAATTTTTAATATGTAATGCAGCAATTTCCATTAAATTTTTTCCAAGAAAATTGAATGAAAAAAAATATTAAGCGAAACTAATGTAAATGATGTTATTTTAACATTTCCTAGGAATATATGAACATAATGCTTATTTCAGTTTTGAAAAAACAGTTTAGGAGATTTACTCCCCCAATAGTACTCTTACTTATAAAAATTAATATAATTGCATTAAATGCTACGATGCTTCATAGATGATTAATATCCATATATATACAGAGTGACGATTGATATTCATATGTATATAGTGTTTATATCAATAATATTTAATGCACTGTAGCATTTAATGCAGTTAAACTAAGTAATTTTTATAGCTAAGAACATGGTACGAGAATATGTGACAAATGAATGAATAAGTAATTGAGATTTACTTTTTGTTTCGCTTTGATGTCATCAACAAGAAATTTGGATGAATCTAAAACTTCGGTTGCTTCTTCATTTTCTAGAATATTGCTTCCTTCAGATTGAGCGAGCGTGAATAAAATTTTGTCTTCGAGTTCCTGGAGAGATTTCTTGTTCGCAGCAGTCTGTACGATCAGCTGCTGCCGCGCTTCTTCCAAGTCAGGTCTCAAATAAAAGATAAGTAACATATTTTAAAGATTACGTACGAAAAAAAATTGAATGTCTGTCAACCTTCTCGACAGTAATGAATTAAAATACTTTTTTTTAAAAAAAAAAAAAAACATTTTCTTGTAGGAAAAACTAAATTTTAAATATTGTGGTCTCTCACAAACACGAAAAAGTGTTGCTCGGAATATTTTTTCCCACGTATAATACAATCAATAAGGCTTAACCAAAATATATTATGCTTGGATGTAATGGGATATTGAAGCAAATAATATAAGTTCAATTATTCGTTTATTTACAAAACAAAATCATACCTCCTAGAAAACGTAAAATATATGATTTTTATATATCCATATGAAAATAAAAAGCTGTAAATAAATTTAAAACACATAACTCTTTAGATGGATATAGGGTTAATGGATAGACCGTTTATATACGGCTAAATTATTTACAGCTCCTTCAGCTTTTATAAAATTAGTAATGAAAAAAAACTCAATAAGTGGACCAACCATATTGGATATTTGTGAGTCATTTTGTCCAGTTTTTTTTCTTAACAACTATGATACAACTTTAAGCTAGTAAAGTGTTATTTTGATTAATTTTAATGGTAAAACTGAGTAATAGTAACAAGTAAATTAAAATTTCCCTCCCTATTTTACATAACTGGATAAGTGGATAAACCGCATAAATGAATATCTTTGAAACGTCTCATAAGTATCGATATCGAGAACTTTAATTGAATACAATTTAAGTTTGAAAAACCTTATTATTTTTAAAGTTTTTGATTAACACTACTACTAAAGTTTTAATTATACAACTAATAGATCAAGCCAACTACACAATTGAACTTTGAAATTAGAAATGTAATGGGAATCTAAATAACTATTAAGTTTTATCTGTACTTAAATGGATTGATATGAAATGAAATATTAGAGAAAATTTAGAAAGAAGAAGGCGAAATATAAATCTGATACGACATCCAAAGCATCTGAAACTGAGTGAATACCTTTCTTGTGCAACAACAATTCCCAGAAGTTGGTCTTCCAGACCTTCAGGTGTAATCATGAAATTAAGTAAAGAAACTTTGGTTGAAATTTCTGGCAAGTAGTGAGGATTACGGAGTTTCGTTGTGATGTAAAGGCGAAAATCTTTGTTGAATTCGATACTGGAATCACCTAACTGAACCATATCAATAGTACCTGCGGAATGAGCAAGATATTTAAATCATTTGAATACACGACAAGTGTCAGTTAAAACTTTACAATACAATTTATATTACTGTCATTTTAGAATTAAGAACAGATTTCTGTAAGAAATTCTTGAATAAATTAAGAAAATAAAGATACTTATACACTTTCCATTGAGTACTTCATACTATCGTTAGAAGGTGATACGAAATGTAGATTTGAATATATTCGACTTTTTTTCTTCGTAATCTCGATCACCCTATTTTTTCTCTACTAAAGTATCTCTTAACAAGTAATAATAGTTTACTGCAATATATATATATATATATATATATATATACATATGTGCGTGTGTGTATGTATCTATGTGTATATATATATATAAATTATTAGAATGTAAATATGAAAAAAAAAAAAAAAAAAATTAAAAAAAAATATATTTAAAATTTTTAGCAATAAAAAACACCAAACACAAATTTTTAAAAAAAAAAAAAAAAAAAAAAAATCACAAAAAAATTCACAAAGGTATTCACAGTGCATGTGTTTTATTTTACAAAATGAGTAAAAGAAAAAAAAATCGAATACATTTTAAGCAATAACAGTTGAACTGAATGCCAGGAATCACCAACAATATTTAATTCTCGCTAATTGCTAGAGTTATTGCACAAATTGTTTAAGAGAGATCATGATAAAACATTAACTAACTTGACTAAAGATAAAATGGTTTTTTCATGCCATATAAGGATTTTCGACATCGGCATTGATAAAAAAATGTGGCATCTGTTACAGATCTGGCTAAGATATCGGGTATAAAGGTACTACCCGGTACCTCAGTCCGGTACGCTCTGTTTGAATCTTCTCCATGTTAAGCCGGAATGGGAGTTGCCATCGCAGTTTCCTCGACTCCCTGAGTAAATTTGCGACGGAAGATCTACTCAGTTAGAAAGTTATCACCCTTCAATAGATTTAGCCTAATTTTTTTTCTCTTAAATTATGCAGCTCCATCTTATATTTAAATTAATACAATAGTTCAGATGAGAAAGCATTTCCTACCAGCGGGATAGGAGCTCCGTAATGATACATTACTTCGACCAAAACAAATGTGGTTAAAGCACTTTTTTTTAAAAAATTATGAAAATGATTTGAAAAACCGTTAAGTCATTGGCTTACTAATATTTTTCCTAATAGTCAATCCTATATGTGTTGCTTTAGAAAATAAGTTTAAGAAAATCATAAAAATTAGAAGAAAACAATCTAAATTCCTCACCAGGGAGGTATTCCTTACGATTCACCATTTTATTACTGCGAAATTGGAGAAACGACCAAAAACAGTTACTCATAACTCGCGATCTATTGAAATAAATCGGATGTGTTATACACCATCCACTATTTTTATTTCTTATCTGTCCAATGGTTTATATAACACGTCGCCATCTATTGACGGAAAGAAGGAAACACTATGAAGGGCTACAGCTCCTCAATTAAAATGGACGTGAAATTTTCGGCCAGCTATGTAAGTCAGCGAGTTAAAATAATAATGGATGAAGAAGGTCGCCAAATTTATAGAGAAATTTGATGCAATTTCTCATTTATTACGCTGGTTTTACTTCTAATCAATATCGCAAAATTAAATACATAGTAGATTCAAAATTATTTTAAGAATAATTTGAAATTACTTTATGTAACACATCCCTTTTCTTAAAGAAATAAAACAACGTTATAAAAGGGTTTCAACTACATGTTAGATGAAAACAATAAAAACGAGCTAAAACGTATATACGGGGTGCGACAATTAAGTAACCGGAATAGTCTTAAAAACTAACTTTATTGAAAACATTACAAAAATACCTTTCAGTCCGCTTCAACATACTCACTTTCCCTATCAATACATCGCTTTATATGAATTTTCCACTATTCAAAGAAGTGCTGCAGGTCATTAGATGTCACCTTCTTCACTAAGTCTGCCGTTTTTGCCTTGACCTCTTCTACAGACTGAAAATGTGTTTCTTTGAATACACTTTTCATTTTTGGAATTAAGTAGAAGTCGCATGGTGAGAGATTTGGCGAGTTCGGTGGATGCTCGAGCACACTAATGCGTTTGACCGCCAAGAACTGTTTCACAGAGAGCGCGCATTGTGTGCTGGCGAGTTATTTCGGTGCTTGATATTTTTGGACCAGTTTTGCGCAAACTTTCATCATATGCAAATCTTCGATCAAAATTTTTCTTATTGTCTTTTTGCCTATGTTCCTAATATCTGACATCATCCGAACGCTCCAACATCGGTCTTTATGCATGATCTCATTAATTTTTTTAATGTTTTCATCAGTTCTTGATGACACAGGTCGACCAGAACATTCAGCATTTCCGACAACCTCCCGACCTTCCGAAAATCGTTTGTGCCATTCAAAAATTTGACTACGTGACATGATAATTATCTCCAAACACCTCCTTTAAAAATTTAAAACATTCACAGATGGAGTTTTTTTTTTTTTTTTTCTTTTCAAATTTATGCGCTTCTCGATTTTCAAGCTTATTATGATCGCGGCACTTCGACACAACAACATTTTACTCAAACAAGGATGAAAAACAAACTGAACTAGATAGAGGGACGGAATAGCGTGCCACCTGTACCGGAAGCATCGAGATCAACTACATTCCATTCCAACTCCTCCACACCAAGCCTAACGGCTGGGGCATGCGCAGTTTGGTTATTTTATTGTCACACCTTGTACACAGTGGTATGGATGTAGTGATAAGGGTTTTACCATGTTTGAATATCTTGCGCAAGAGCAAAGGCTCTAGGGAAGGATCGAGTTCTTCGCCGACATCTTCCAGCAGCACGGGCCACCCGAACTGCACGCTGTTCTCCAGGGTCCTCAGGAGATCCGGATCCGTCAGTCTGATGACGGACAAGTTTTCCTTCTCCATGTTCTTTATCCATTTGGACGCTTGGCCTTGAGGGTCGATCATTAAAGGCCTAGCATGCAAATTACGATCAATTAATTTTTCTTAGTGAGAATAAATTTTAAAATATATTTTATTTTATAGAAGTTTTACTGATTGCGAGGTTTGATTATTAAAACATGTTAAAGCAGAGTATATCTATCTTAATATAGAGTCAGTATTACGTAGTTTTCTTTCCATTTTGCTCATTTTTAAAAGAATTTAGAATTTTCAATTATCTCTTTTGCTTTATTTTTTTAAAATTTTTACTTTGATTTTCTCAGTATTGTTTAATGTGTTAATTTACATTTTTGCATTTTTGTTTTCAATTTTCATAGCGCTTTGAAATATACAGCCATATTTTAAGTATTTTAGAGGGAACCAGAACCAGGAACAGGCATGCTAGACATGAAAAACGAAATGAAAGATAGGTAAAATCAAGTGCAGATAATGTGCTATACAGTTACTTTGCTTTTACAGAACATGTTCAATAGAAAAACCGTCAAAGCTATTGTAAGATTTGAATCGTCCACGTATTAATTGTTGCATATTTACAAAACTCTCGGGTAATTCAAAGACATTATGAGCAGCCACAGAAAATCTGGTTACGAGATTATGTCCGTAAGGAATGAGGGTATCTTATAGAAAAGTATAGTAAAAATTACATATATAAGTATAAATTACAGAATATCTATGACAAAAAAGTGCTTCCTAATCATAATCATTATAATACAATTTAAGCATATAATATTTTACAGTTACAATATTGAAACATTCAGAATTAAATTGTAAGAAATCAGGAATCAAAACATCGTAATTTTTGTCTACAGCAGTAAGAAGAAAGAACATTTTTTTTTTCTACAATAAGAACAGCAGCAATTTTAAATCGATCTCTAATATGTTTAGACAGATTTCCCCTTTTTCTGTGACCCATTTATTTTTAAGATTCTTTTTGTGACCCACTGAAACTTATAATATATTTTGAAATGTGTACTTAAATAAAACATTATTCAGATGTCAATGTAAATCTCGCGTACTTTAATAAATGTTTATATGAAATTATTACAAAAAATAAATGCAAAAAAGGAAATTTTTAATGAGAGAGACCAAATTATTAATAAATAGTATGAAACTACTTTTGCTGACTAAAAACTTCACAATTAGAGGAAAATACACTAACTTTATTCTCAGATCCTGTTCGATTTCTAATCTGTTTTTATTTTTTAGGAAAACCCTTGACGAAAATCCGGCTTTACATTTATAGGAAGGGACAAAAAGCATCAGAAATTTTCACTCATCATAATTTAAATTTTGTAAGTGCATACGTCATTTATTATAGAAAAAGAAAAGAAAACTCATAATGATGTTTTTCCGACTGTATATATCAAATTCCCCCTTCCTTAAGTTAATTTTAACCTTGAATCAATTTATAACACAATGATTTATAAAGAGAAATAAAAAATTAAGTAGAGACCATCGTTTTCCGAATTCCACCATTACTCCGTTATCCGTAGAGAAGGCATCTCTCGGTAGACCATTCAAATTCCAGAACTGAATCTTCACCGGATTGCCAAGTGTTTCACCAAGCGAAAAGTTTTGAGTGCAAGGAATCATATGGCTCTGTGTAAAGAAGAAAACACTTTTAATCAGGAGAGGGGAAAGGGGGCTTATGATTACATCCAAGTTACAATTGATTAAGTTTTATTTGGTACTATTGCTTAAAAAGAAAATACATATAAATATTAGAAAAATAAAATAAAATGGTACAATCATCATTCTTGTAGACAGAGCAATTTTTGTTTAAAAAGCAAATGAAAATTTTGCTTTAGATTTAAAAAAAAAAAAAAAAAAACTAGCCAAAACCCCTATTGCATAAATACCGGGGAAAAAAAATCACAAGTACGAGAGGTACAATAACATTATAATTACTGCTAAGAAATAACTGAGAGATCTGGATAAAATTTATTCTGCATATTAATTAATCCTTGCGTACATCCTGCTATAAATTACTTCTATGCATGTTGATTTGTTTGGTTTCAGGAAAACGTAGATTGAAGTAACCCGCAATATCGTAAAGTTTTAATTATTATCCTTCGGAATCGTAAAGTTTTAACTATCACCAAGCGCTAATCAAAATAGAAACTTAATTTTTATTTATTCTTTTCTTTACATAGTCTCTGTCCAGAATTCTATATTCCAGTGTTACATGGAACTCCGTACTAAGAGTATCAACGGCTTCTTCATACCAAGCAAATCCACATGAATGGCTGTCATCCATTACATTATGTATATAAGGATCAACGAATATGCAGGATAAATTTTATCCTAATATCTCGATTACTTCTTATTTATAATTAAAACATAGCAATACTCTATCGTAGATTTTTGAGAATACTACAAAAGTAATAGAACTACAAATTAAGTTATATTTTCTTTAGCTCTAATTTTATACCGGTCTCAATGCCATTGACTGAGTTTTTCACTAATTTTTGCTATATTTCATGAATAAAGTGTAATGAATTAAAACAGAGTTGAGTAAATTTAAATTAATATTTTCATCGCATTTTTAAGACTTTGAAGTTAGTGCGTATCAAAAAATCATTTTATATATCACGTTTTCCTTGAGAAATTGTCAACGAAAACCATTCTTCAAAAATACATTTAAAAATTATAAATTTACTTTTTTCTCAACATAATTATTAACTCTGCAAATCAAAATTATCTAGTTACAATGTACTTATATACTTCAATATTTTTCGTAGTTTTTTTGCTGCATTTACCCTTTTTATTTTTATTAATACATACATTTTTACAGTAAATTCAACTGCTAACGAAAACAAACGTTATAAATCAAGATCTAAATATTGTAAATAAAAGCATTTAATGTACATCATCAAGGCTTGTGGCGGTTAGCAAACCTATTTTCCATCAACTAACCCATAGCTTCCTAGTATCTGTTAAAATGTACCCAGCCAGCACTCTTGATGATGTCATATTGAATAACAACGGGATTTATGAGCAGGAAGCCACAATTGTCAGGAAAGCTATAACCAGACGTTTACTAAAGCTTTACAATATAAATTAATAAATATTCAAAGAAATTTTTATTTACTTTGCAAAACGCAACCCAGTCACTAATGCAAATGCTGCGATAATGAGAAGTGTAAGGTCCAAGGTAAGCTATGACGCCTGAGGCAAGCAGAACATCCCCAGGCAAGTTTTCGAATTTCATACGAAGATTTTCAGCTTCTTTTGCCCATCTAATATAAGGAATGAAAGACAAAGTTTTTTTTCAAATATTGTTTGATAAACATACTCAAATAACTCCAAAGATCAGCTATCGTATAGCGACTACTATTATATCGGGGAACTTAACCCTCTCGGGCTTCTATCCCCTGTGAAATGACATCAATAATTGGTAAACTGAATTGCGGTTTTACATTTGCCCAGAAGTTAAGGCTTTATTAGTGATAAGATGTGTTAAGATTACTGTGCAATAGCTTTGTAAAAAGTTAAAATAAAGCTTAAAAATACATTAAAGTTTTAAAAATACATTAAGATTTAGGTTTTTTATAATGGTGATTAGGTTATGAATTATAAAATAAGTTGAGAGTTGAAGTGCTTTTGGTAGGCTTAGTATATTGCAGCAGAAGTCTATTGAGTTCCTGTTTGCTTGCTCAGTCTGGCCGCAGTGAGAGCGCGGTCTGTGATTGGTCGATGGTGATGTATGTTAATTCTGTATATATGGGTGGGTGTGTATGGGTGTAAGTTGAGTGAGTGACTAGGAATGACTATGGTGTTGCTGTAAGAGTGACATAAAGTTATAAAATTAACATTTCTCTAGGTCTGTGTAATTGTGGGTTGGGTTATCTCTTAGTGGGGTGTATTTTTCGATTTCTTGGATGGTTCTATTGTTAGAGGTGTCTATTTTATGGAAAAAAATTTCTGAGAGTTTTTTAATAAAATTTTTTAGTGTAGGTAATTTAATTGTAAATCTTATATCTTTGTTTCTTAAATACCAGCTGGCCTTTACAATCATTCTAATTGTGGAGTTTTGAGATTTTTCTATCATGTCAAAAGTAGTGTCAGCACAGTGTGACCTGACCGGGCTAGCATAAGTCAGGATGGGTCTTAGTATCAGGGTGTAGATAAGCAATTTATTACGTCTACTTAATGTAGATTTACGCGAAATAAGAGGGAAAACATTATTTACTGCAGAATTATACTGCTTTTCAATTCGTAGAACGTGTTGTTTAAAAGTGAGTTTTTTATCCAACGTTACACCAAGATATTTGGTTTCTAGTGTCCATCAGCTATTGTATGTCAGGCCGCCATTTTCCCGCCACATTTAGTGATTTTTGTTCTTTTGTGTTGGTCTAGTATGAGGTAGCCCAAGTATAATTTGTTATTTCTGGTAGGCAAATATTTTTCTTGAAATCTCGAAAAAAATAATTTTTTATTATCCTAATTGCTTTTGATTATTTATTGTAATTAATTTATCTAGTTATGCTAATATATGAATACTAAAAAAATATTCAGATCCGAAGTGATTATATGCTCCATGAAACATTTAGTTATAACATCTAGATTTTTCGCAGCAATGGTAGCATTTTTCAGCGTTCGTATACAACCATCGTTTTTCAAAATTTAAACCATTTTTTACGTTTATTAGTGCTGCTAACTAACTAGGTTTACGTTAAAGAAACGTTCCTGGATTTTTTGTTCTTATTCTTATAATTGTTAATATTTTCTAATTCTTAGAATCAGGATATTAAAATATTTAGATTTATAATTTTGATTAACAATAATTAAATTATAGTTATAAGTTTTTTTCCTTTTGTACTGTTGTCCTTTTTTCAAATTTTCATTACAGAAAAGCTTTCTTTTATTCCTATTCTTATAAATGCTCAATCAAATTACTGGCCAGTACCAATCAAAGAAAGTGACCAAAAATATTGTTGAAATAACTGCAAATAGGTTCAGAAGTGTCCACCGCATATTTAATATCAGAACGGATAATAGCGAACCGTCAACATCTTGGAATAAATGTGGTTGAAAAAAAACTCTGAAATTCTCAGGACCAAAGAATTTTTAAAAGAGTGTTAAAGAAAAATCGCAAAAAATCAACTGTTGAACATTCTCTTTCTAAAGCTACCTTCCATTTGTAGTTACGGTGCATAGAAATCAAGTAATAAGTATTTTTATATCAAATATTTCCTTTGTTTTCTGTACAAGTTTTTTTAACTTTAAATCAATTTTCTGAAGAATATAATTTTCAGTATGTTTACAATTTTTGACAGATAATAACTTGAATGTTTTTTTCTCTCTATATTGATGGAATTTGGTAGAAATGTTTTTCATATTATTCTTAAAATCCTGAACTAGGAGTGGATGAATTTTTTTTAAAAAAAAACGTGTTGTTAATTAGATTGTTAATAACTTTGCAAAAAGCGTGAATTATTAAAAAATCCCAGTTCAGGCTCTATACAGGTATCACATGAATACATATGCTGAATAACAATGTTATAGAAAGATTTTTCATGAAAGGAGAATATTTTGAAAATGTACTATTTTTTCTTATTTTATGCTAAAAAATTGCCTTTTAAAATTTTTTCATTGCAATAAAACTTTTGAAATGCTTTTTTATGTACATTCTAACTCAGATGATACTAAATATTAAAAAAAAATATTCATTTATACGTTTTTTCAAAATCATGGTTCCGAACGTAGTCGGATGCCTTAAACAATGAATATATAGGGGTATTTCAGTGATTTAAATTAGTGATTGCTTATCAACGTCGTACTGAGAAGCAACACGAGGGCTATTGGTGACGGACTTCGTAATTTTGAGCCTCAGTCAAGTGAAGAGGATGACACTTGAGCTGGCATCTCCCTCTCCAAACTTCAAACCCCGTCATCGGGAGACTTGGAACCTAGGGGTTCCAAGTCCTTCAACACAGACGGGTTTTAGTGGCATTAGGGCTCAAACCAACGACCCGCTGAGTCGTCGACCATGACCGTTTGGCTATCGCGGCCACTAGGGGTATTTCAACACGCGATGAGAACTTGAAGGAATGTAACAACAATTGTTGTGTCACAAGAAAACCACCGGTGGTTTATCAAAAAAGGCCCCCCCTTTTTTCAAAAAAAAAAAAAAAAAACCAAGGATTTAACTCTGAGCGGAGGAGAAATGTCATGTGTTCAGATGGATCAAGATTCAGCCTATTTCAGAACGATAGACGCGGCAGGTTCAGAAGGAACCTCATGAAACAATGGACCTTTCACGCATAGTGTCTACTAAGTTCTGGCTTGGGATCAGCAACTTTATACGACAGTAAAATGAAGTTCTCTGGATTGCTTAAAAACTTTATCATCAGGTCATCCCATCAATAGATTTTCCCTTCTCAAATGGAAGTGGCATATTCCACGACGACAACGCGCAGATCAATCGAGCTCAAATTATTCTGAATTGGTTCAGACAACATGAGATTTCATTTTCCCTAATAAGCTGACCACCACGAAGTCCAATTAAAATCCAACTGAAAACCTTTGAGATATCCTGGAAAAGCGGTTATGTGTGATTCGTCTTTTCCGTCGCCAGTTCAGCGTCTCGGTGAAAAACTGTTGCAAATCTAGGCGATAATAAGGTCTAAAGCCATACTGAATCTTATTGAAACAATTCCACGACAAAACGAAGTCAAATGTGGTTTAATACAATACCAAGTTAAGCTACTTATTTTGTGCAGTGTGGTGTATATTAATCATTAAAAACATTTTTAAAAAATATTGAAAAGTTAAGATATTATTTTTCAATTCTGCAATAAAAAAAAACCCTAAAAATTTAGAAAAAAAAATCAATGCCAAACAAACATTTGTTTGTAATAAATGTATTTGAAAATGAATCCGTCGACTACCTGAGTCGTTCTCCGCCGAGACCACCAATCAGTTTCTCGGCTCTTTGTAAATTGATTTCACACAAACGTGCTTGTGCCTCCAGGTCCTTCTTCTTCTGAATAGATTCATCGCAATCCCTTTTGAGGGCGGCCAATTTGTCTTCCAAGGCGGCAAGTTCGGAGCGTTTCGTATTCAATAACTCCATAATCACCGCCAGCTGCTTTTCCGCTTCTTCAAGTTTAGCCTTCTTAGGAGCAACTACCTTATGAGGAGAACGTGATAGTTTAAATGAATGAAAATAGAGACACCTAACTTAAAATTGTCAAGCATTTGAATGTTTACAGATATTAAATGAAAATTCAATTCGTTTTATATGAAACACGTTATTACAAGCTAAAAAATGAATTTAGTGATAGTGCATATACGTTTGGAATACGATATATATATATATATATATGTTCGTTTATTTTAAGTTCAGTTTAAATAATGTAATATTTTTCAATACTATCAGTATATTTTAATATTGAATTTATACTCTGTAAAATTTACGAACTCCCACCCCTCTGTAATTTAATACTTTCAACAAAATGCTTGCTGAAAAAAGCATTTTCCGCAAACTCCAATGTGAGTATGGAGCTCA
>BMAW01052610.1:0-28376 GCA_019974015.1 Nephila pilipes | reverse complement strand
ACCTGGTTACTGGTTTACTACGAGCGCCATCTCTGGGTTAGTCTCGGGAGTTATTGATTGATGTGTTAATGTGCTTCATATAGAATATTGTCGGCTCTTTTCATTCAGAGCTTTATTTAAGTCATCCATTTGCTGATAGTATCTCTCTGAGTTGAGCTTTTTGCCAGCATTCAAAAGTGCAAAATGTATAGGTTCTGAGACGTCCAATCAAATGCACAACGTTCCCTAATTCAGGCTCAATCTCGATTTAGAGATGGAGGGGACATATAGCAAATAAGCTAATTTCCTAACGATGTGTTCGAAAATAATCCATTTCATCACTAGTTATCATTCGGACCCAAATGGGTTTGTTTTTGTTCTGAGCAAACAGAAATGTGCATATGACGATGCGATTGAGAAAATTTTTCTCACTTAGCTCACGAGGCACCCCATGTGGAATGTTTATAGATCAATTCTAGCAACGATGAAAATAACATTGTATGATAAATATTATTAAATGTACGAGAAATGCATTATTTTCTCTTACTACACAAACGGACAGAACTTTCCTGTTGACTTAATATAAATATAATAGAATTTTTATTCAGTTCTGTGTCTGCGGGACTTATACATTTTTCAATAAAATCTGCAACAAATTATTTGCTCGGCTACGAAAGACTATTTTTCAGTAAAACACATAATATTAGCGTAAAGGGGAGTAAATAATATCTTACAGTATGGTCTCGCTACTTTTTGTACGATAAACTTGAAAAGTAATTTTTTTAATCAATTCGACTCATTTTACTCAAGAGATACTTACATCAATGTTGTCTTTGTCATATTCTCTGAGAGACTGTAGGAAACCCATGTCACCAAGTAATTTCTTAGATGGACCCCAATAGTCATTCACCTGCAACATTCAACACAAAACGTTCAAATTTTATATGAGAATTTGGCCTCATCTTGACAAGAAATAAAGCTGGGGGGAGGGAGAGTGAAATCCAAACGAATGCACGTGTTTCTTACTTTTCTCCCCGTCGCTGGATCGGTGACTCTGTCGGGTTTTATACTCTGCATGATGCAGACAGCGGCGAGGACCACTTTCACGGCATTGGGAGGATTTTTCATCGATTTCACCAACGTGATGTCGGATGGCTGCGCAATTAGAAGTAATTCGTCATTAATACAGCAACAAAACTTATGTAAATGCAAAGAAATTTATATTTAAAAATATCATTTCTGCGATGAAATCATTATTTCAAGGATTTGTAAGAACGATTTATAAATATCTTTGATATTATTTCTCCCAATTTATAAAAAAATAAGTCGTCTGTCATCCATTTCATAAGTTATACTAATAATGAGTATTTTTCAGTTTTTATTCAAAATTTTACTTGGATAAAATTAACTTCACTTAGTCATATGAAGTTTGTATCCGAACTAGCTGACATGCCTCGATTTCGTTTGGATTAAAAGGGTAAACCTTAAAAATTTCAGATCAAACAATAAGAATTTCAATCAGTCTATACCTTTTTCTCTCTCTCGCACAACAATCAACTGAAGAAAGTTTATTAGCCTTGGATATTTTAATAACAGAAATTAATAAATAACTAAAATATTTGAATAATCTATTTAAAAATATTAAGGTAACTAAAATAATTAGATAATGTGACATGTGCACAAGAACAAAGTATCTTTCACTATAATATAACTTTAGACCTTTTTAAATTCAGCCCAATGTAGTATATATGAAAACTTTTACATTTTGATTATTGATAATTCCATTTTGCTTGTAACATTATAAACTATAAATAACGAGAAAATTTACATTTTAATCAAAATTACATTTTTTATTATCTGTTTATTACGCCCTCGTTTTTCCTTAAATATAGAAAAAAAAATATTATAACGTAATCAATCTTTTATTGCTTAGTGCATGTGTGAACGAATAAAAGAATAATATCCCCTTCTCCTCGCGTTCAAAATAGAATTGGCATTTAATTATACAAATAGAATACTCTGAAATAACCTCCCTCCATTTTCAGTTTTATTGAGCTCGCATTGTATGTTGCGAAGATTCATGCAATATTTAAAAAAAAATTAATCGAATTAACTTAAGAAAAATTTCTTATTTAAAATGCAGTCAATCATCATATAGCTAAAAGGTAATAAATAATAAAGATACGACTGTGTTTATTTCCCTGAGAACATTAATAAAATAACAAGACTGAATCTGTGAATTAATGTAGCAAAATTAATAATAAATTTATTTTTGGGAATTAATTTACTTTACATATATATTTATTAACTTATTTGCCTATTGCTCTAAAAATATCGAATTTTTTACTATGAAAAAGATCCCTCAGAATTCGTGATGAACCTACTGTTTTTATTGTAAAAGTGAGACGAGGACGACTCGAGCTGGCTCCCAACTCCACAAACTCTTACGCAAGCCTAACATGGGGACACTAAAACTGGACAGATTTAACGCGCATAGGCCCCATTAAACGACGTGTATTTAGTGGCATCAGGACTTGAACACGCGACTAGTAAGGAAACAAAGCCTATCGTGAGTTCTCGACTACGACCACTCGGCTACCAAGGCCGCTTTAAATCTGACAGAAATAATCAATTAGAAATTTTACAAAATTAAATAAAAATAAATGTTTCATGCATTCTTTAATATATGATTTTTTTTTAAACTTTTCACTAATTTCTTCTTATGCTTCAGATAAATGAAGGATCTCACCTTGAGGGTATCTAAAGCTTGCAGAGCAGCTTCCAGGGCCGGCAGAGCCTCCGCCAGGTCCGCTTCACACTCCTCTTTGAGAGCGGAGGACTCCCTGGCCTGGGCGCTGGCGTACTCCTCGTCCTTGTTCACTACCGCTTTCACCTTCTCCACATCAGCGGACTCTTCTTTGATTTTCTGAAATCACAACAGTAACACAAGTTTTGAGTTTTTCGAACATTTAAGAAAATGAATGTCTATAAAGTCTTACTTTTAGGAAATTTGTAAAACTAGCATTTATTTCGATTCTTTTTACCACCTGCTTAAAGAGTAGAGAAGTTAGAAACTGAGAAAGAAAAACTAAATATGGAGCCTAAGAAGAATGTTTTTAAAATGTTTTGGAAACGGAAGTTAAATAGAATTAATATGATTAAAAATATAGGACAACAAAGGGAGGTTTGTTGAATAATGTTCCAACAAATCGCAGGGAAAATATGTCAGCTCTGAAGCTTAAGATTTCAATTTCATGTTTAAACAAGTTGTAAATTGCGGATGTCGAAAAACGTATCGGAAAAACTTTGTATTTTAGGGATATGAAGCCTTTAGTTTTGCAGTGGTGCCATTTTACTCTTCTATGTGTAAAAAGCACCCTAGAAATTTAAAACAACTTTCTAGTAGAACCAAAAATTTATATATATATATATATATATATATATATATATATATATATATATATATATATATATATATATATATATAAAAGAAAGCTTTTACATTATTATGTTATCCAATTTTTTGAATATATACATATATATATATATATATTCAAAAAATTGAATAACATAATAGTGTAACAGTTTTCGTTATTATTAAGAGACGCAATAATAATCAGTGAAAAATATTTGATGAATTTGTTCAATCTTTTTTTTTCCAATGACAGATTATAAATAGTTACAGCAAAAAAAAAAAAAAAAGCAATTACAATACAATTACAAGGAGACAAAACACAAAACAAGAGCAAGAAATATTGCAACAAAGTTCATGAATCCAACATGTCTCTAGCCTCTCAGTAACGTTCAGAGAGAAAAGGCTTTCGAAGCTCAGGGCAGTGGAACAGATGAGTGGAATCCATATCCTCACCAGAGCTGCACAGAGTGCAAGCCGGAGAAGGAGCAATTTTGAATCCAAAAAGATGTTTTCGTAAGCAGTCATGTCAGGTGCTAGGTGGAATTCAGCAATCGCTCTATGTCTTGGGCCATTACTCAAATTAGAGATAGCATTCTTCCAAGCCTTGTTTGATATGAAATTGGAAAGATCCTCCTGAACATGTGCTTTGATAGATTTTTCAATAAGATTTTTAATTGTACAGAGAGGCAAAGCACGAGAAACATAATGCTTAATCAAAGCACTCCTTTTAGCGAGATAGTCCACTGTCTCGTTACCTGAGCCCCACATTGGGCAGGAACCTACTGGAAGACAACAGTTTTCTCAAAAGAAGCCAGGTTCTCGAGGTGACGACGACAGTCCAAAATGTCCTGCGTTAAGGTATGTTCATCAGATACGATGGCTAGCAACGCAGTCTTTGAATGGCATAGGACAACTGCTCTTGTGAACTTATCCAGGAGGCAGTGAACTGGGATAAGACTGTGCGAATTGCTACAATTTCTCCGTCAAATACAGTACCTCTCCCCACAGGGATGTAGAAAGAAAATATTTTGGAGAAAACTGCGGCAATGCATTAGGACTAATGTCCAGGAGAGACCCATCAGTAAAAAATCCGAAGCCACTCGGGTATGGATTCCAAAGTGAAAAACATCCATGTACTCTGATGATCTTTTCCCTGAGAATAATGACCTTCTCTTGAATCACAGTTCTAAGTATCCAATCACCAGTCATCAAAAGCATGGCTTCTATCGGGGTAGTTTTTACAGCCCCAGTTACAATAAGTAGGACCTGATTTTGGACCCTTTCCTGGGGTTTGAGTACATTTTCCCCTGCCTCAACAAGTGGTTCACAGCAATAAATCAAAAGGGGGCGAATAAAGGCATGGTAGGTTTGAAGAGTTGTTCTGTTACAACCCCACCTTGCTCCGGCATGGCGTTTTAAGGCACTTAGCCACCTCATGGCATGGTTGGTAATGTCCTTCTCATGGGGCTTCCATGTTAGTTTGCGATCCAACATCACTCCTAGATATTTAAAACTATCATAAGTGGGGATTTGAGTGCCTTTATACTCAAGTTGAAGATCCAAATATTGATGCCTAAGTGAAAATGTCCAGACAGTAAGATTTATTTAAGTTTGCCTCCATATTATAAGTATCACACCAATCCTCCAGAGCATTCAAAGCATCAGACAGTTTAGTCTCTATACATGTTCTTGCATTTATCTTTTTAGAAACTGTCCAGAAAACAAGATCATCGGCGCATAAGAGGCATTTGAAGCCTTGAGTATCCCTTATTTTCAGAATCAAATCATTAATATATATGTTAAAAAGGGAACAACTACTAATGGCTCCCTGAGCGAGAACCGTTTTTGAGATCTTGGATTTCGAAATTGATTTGCCGTACCGTAGTAAGCTACAAGAGCGTTGGCACAAGAAGCTTCGAATCCAGTCAAAAAGATTTGCCCTAATACCTAGATCTGAAAGCTTAAATAGGAGGCTCTCACCCCATACAATGTCATAAGCAGATTTGAGGTCAATAAAAACTGCCTATAGGACCTGTCTGCTATCCAAAGCGTCCTTGACAAAATGGCTAAAGAAGGTTACATGATGATTGGTAAATCTAAAAGTTCTGAACCCCGCCTACTCCTCAGCCAGTAGACCTCTAGTTTCTAGATAATAGTTGACCTTCATACTAAATATTGTATTAGTAATAACCCTGAGGCTAATTAAAAGGAAATGCGCTTGAAAACTCGTTGCAATATTTAATATTTAACTTCCCTTTAAACGTAAAAGCGAGTACTTCATGCTTATAATTATGTTTTTAATAGAATTTTTTTGCTGCATTTTGAATTGAATCATTAGTACTAAAGAAGAAAAAAAAATTTCAAGGGAAAGTTTGCACAAGTTACCAAAATATTCACAAATTCTTCGTGATTAATTTTATTTTGTAATAATGACAGCAATATTAAAATTTTGAGATTTTCATTCAAAATTTGAATCGAAAGGGGCATTTTGAATACATAAAAAAGAAGAAAAATGTTCGTAATAAAAACGAAAGGCTATTGTAAAGTTCTCAATTTTTGAATATCAAAAGATAACAAGTAAACTAAAAATAGCCCAAATTGAATACTACACACACATTTTTGAATTTTAAATTATCGATAATTTTTGCAGAATTTTTAATTTAAAGTTTGGCTTCCTCCCCTCCCCCCTAATTTTCACACCGGCATACTAATTTACAAAGCAATCGAGCAATAATCTGTGGTCACAGGGTACCCAAACCTAATGAATGCCGTTTCGCTGAGTTTAAGCGTATGAATTAACCAAGGTATCGTAAAATGGATCCGCACCTCAATAAAAGCCTCGGCTTCCTTTTGAGCGATCACCAGCTTCGGCTGCAGCTCTTCGATGTCCTTCTGCATGCCAATGATGGTGACGGAGAAGAACTCGAGTTGTCCGAGTCCCCCTTCGTAGCGCTGGATTGCGGATCGGATCTCTTGCTGCTTCTCGCTCAACAGCTGCTTGAACGAAGAGATCAGAGTCAGGTAAGAGGTTGGGGTGATGTAAGTGAGGCGTCCCAGCTCATTCGCGAACCTGAAACGGTGCAACAGAAGGATTTCAAAATACAGATACATTGAATTCGACGGAAAATAATGTCAGTTTGGTCAGCGAAAAAAAAAAAAAAACAATCTTGCTTCATACGTTTAATAATATTTATTGTTCAATATTTCGTTGTTACTAGAATTGGTCTATTTATTCCAGAATTATGCCTCGTGAGTTAAGTGAGAAGTATTTGCTTAATCGAGTCGTCATACGCACATCTCTGCTCGCTCAGAACAAACCCCTTCTTATACCAGAATACAACTGGTGATAAAAAAAAAAAAAAAAGGATTACGTACGAAAACGTCGCACAGAAAAAAATAGCCTGGACAACCTGCCTCTTCCCCCTCTAAGCCGAGTCTGAGTAAGAGACAGCTGTGTATGAGGTAGGACGCTCAAATGCAAATACATAACCAGGTTTTGAAACCTAACGAAAAGCGCAATTCAGTGAGACAGTGTCTGCAAATGGATGTTTAAAGAAAAAGGGCCAGGGGTTGTTCAGTAGGAACCACATAATACTGCATTATGATGTTGCAATCTACATGCTTCTTTGGCGACTCGTCAGAAAATCGGTGAACTATGCTGGGAAATTCTGTCGCATCCAGACTCGCACTCTCCGATTTTTACCCGTTAGCAAAATTTTCTGATGGAAGAGAAATTCAAAACTGAAGCATACGTCAATCTAGCACAAATTAAATTCTTTGTCTTTAAAGACAGGAGCTTTTTCAAAAATGGCTTTACAAATTACCAACACGCAGGCAAGAGATTATAAGTAATAACGGAAAATATATTACATAATAAATATTATTAAACGCATGAATAATGTATTATTTTCTTTCGCTTCCCAAACTGGTAAAACTAAGAGCATTCGGTCATCATGATAAAAAGCGCTGCAAAGGTTTCAGAACTATATAATATACATATATATATATATATATATATATATATATATATATATATATATATATATATATATATATATATGCATTGAGCAAAACAAAAAAGAAATTTAATGCAGATAATGAACTGCTAAAGAAATATTTTTATACTTTCATGCTCCGCCTATTTTGTAATGGGCTTCTCAGGCGTATTTCTCTTCAACTAACTAACTTTTTGGAACTTTATATGACGTAATTTGATTTGAGAAGTTCTTGTGTATGAACCGTGACTTATGCAAATTAGCATTGCTATATATTTAAGTGTAGTGAATATAAAGGGAATCATATAGCGATATTCGACGTGTTTATAAGCCCTTCGAGTGTTTTATAGAATTTTAGATTTCGAGCCATCAATTTCTAGATATTGTACAAAGAGGCCTCAGGAGTAAATATATTTAGAAAGAATTTAACTTTTAACTGGGTGAAGAGTTAGCCAGTGATCTTCGCGTCGAACAAAATAGTAGTTCCAATTAATTGCCGTTATATAAAATCTTATATATGCGTAAGTGTTGTCAAGAACAGAATATGTAAAAAAAAAAAAAAATAGGTCTAATAATATTCGTATAATGGTTCCCGTCTACCGGCCTTTTTGATTTCGTCGACGTAATGTTAATTCCACGGAATTTCTATTAACGTGTTGAAGTCTTTACCATTTTAGCTTTTTGAATACAAAAAAAGTGCATCCGAAAAAGCAAAAAAATAATGAAGGTTTTTTGCGGAATTTAATTTTCTGATTTTTAAAAATATTTTCACCGCTATTTTAATAATTCGTACGTGGGTTTTCTAGTCTTTAAAAATATTTCAAAATATTTTCAAACATTGGAGAGAAAATGTAATTCCGCAGAAACCTTCATTATCTTATGCTCTTTCGGATGTACCTTTTTGTATTCAAATAGGCAAAAAAGAAAAAAAAAAGTATGGTTGAAATTCCATAAGATTAACATTACGCTAATGGAATCAAAATGGCTGGTAGACGAGAATCTCAAGAGTAACAAATATATATGCAGACGATATGCATTCAAAATGAAGTTTATTTTTGTAAACAAAATACCTAATAAAACAGTATATAAGTATATATTGATTTAAGATAAAAATATTTATAAAAAACCCATTTTTATCTATTCGTCAAAATGATGGACTTCAGTAAAAATAAGTATACGAACGATACCCATAAATCTAGTGTTAATTAAATGTAATTGCCCGTTAATCTTCTACAAAAAGACTGCTTGGAAATTTTCTCTACCAACTACTTACACAGTGGACAGTTCTTGAGCCCTGACGTGAAAATATTTACAAATAATGACAGTACGATCTCGCATTGTTTTCTTCAGTTCCATGTCTTTGAACGAATGCTCCGCGACCCTCTCTAACGCATCTTCTGGCCAAGTCTGATAAAAAAAAAACAGAGGAGAGATACAAAAATCTATATATCAAAGTGCAGATATATGATACTTAGTATTAAATATTATAATATATATTTAAGTGTAGAAATATATTTATCAAACTAAATGTTTTCTATCTGACAGAAAAACTAATTGCAAGAAAAAAAAAAGATTATTCTAGCCAACAAAGTTACCCAACTATTGTCGATATTCTGCAGATTCTGCAGTTTCCCTTATATCTCGCTTCACCTGTTCCAGAATGCAACGCACTTCTTATCATTTGCATAACTCTGTGCACTGCGTCTACCCTGTCATTTGTATATTTTTCTGAGCATGCGTTCATGGTGTTGCATTTTCACTGTCACGTAGTGTATGTAAAATTATTATAAACAGCAAGCCATATTCTCTTTAAGAAATGAAAGTGTGGTCAACTAAAAAAAAAAAATCGAAAATTATTTTTCACAAAAACATTGTAGTTAAAAATTCGTTTATGATTAATTTTTTCTGAAAACCGTAGCAACACCTGAAAAATCACTTAACTTTAGAAAGTTATGTTTGGGAAAAAAAGCAAGGGAAAAAAACTATATAAAATGATTCTCTGTCACAAAGAAACACCCAGAAATATTCATTGTTGATTATAAAAGCAGCATATCCGTTAGAAAATACCATTGAATACATGATGTCGACACATTTAAATGTTCTTTATGAACCATAAAGATTTTTAAAATTGAATCAAGGAAACATGAATTCTAATAAACACTCACTCTAAGAATGATAAAATATTTATTTTTTGAAAAAGTTTTCAAAACTCCAAAATAAAATGTTATCAAACCTTCGCTAGAGTTCTATTCAAGACTCAATTATTTTCCGAAACATTTTAAGGCGAATGACTATATCGACTTGGTTGCAAGGGGGTTCCACTAAAAAGTGCATATCACTGTTCTGTACGAAGATGAAAAGCCGAGAATTACATTTGATAAACCCAGTATATACAGGAAACTTGGAATGATGTTCAATTTTGCGATGACATAAAGAAAAGGACGAATTAAATAAAGTTCTATCAACGAAAAGGAATGGTATTAAATGGAGAAGTTAAAGTATTGCATAATGTTGTGTATATATGCGTGCATACAAACTCACATATTCACACAACTTTCCATACAGAGATCCCTGTAACTTTCAAACTAACTAACCCCTTTCAAAAAAATCAATCCAGAATTAATGAAAATAAAGCCACTGCACTCTATTTGCATTTGCGGTAAAAATATGTCACTGAGCTTCAAACTATATATTCATGAACATAGTGTAGCCTCTATTAAAGTTTTAAGTAAAAATTCAACTGTTTCTCTCTCCCCAAACTGTTTTTCTGTAGTATTACAGAATAAAATTAAAATTTAGCATGCTTAGTTAGATAAATGAATGTATCACCGTTAATATCATTTTCTGGTCTCATTAACATATAGAGAGAAGAGAACATTCCTTTGTTATATTTGTTTAATTGTTTCGTGAATAAAATATCTTTTATGTTAAATGAATTTTAAACTTAATTTGTTTCATCCAAAAAGTTGTGTCTTTATCGAGTCTTCATTAAAGGCACGGTATATGAAACTGGCATGTGTGTAAAAACTACACACCAAGAGAGGTACTTTTTGAAAAACGCTATGGAGTGCATGAACACGGTCGTACCTGGAACCAGTCGATGGTGCAGCAGTTGATGAGGGAGGGGAACTGCCGGAGTCGGATGCGGAAGGCGTTCCCGATGGGACTCATGGCGATGATGATGTGCATGTTCTCGCTCGACCGCTTCACGAAGTACGAGAACAGAGACAAAGGGGACAAATCGGCCCCTTCTTCTTTCTCCACCAGGGGACGCACGGCCTAAAAATAATAATTATTTGCATCAGATAGAAATGACCTCGAATTACTTTTCTTTCGCTTGGAGCTATGTTTTATGACAACAGAACTTAAAAATTTGTTCATAAATTTTAATGAAATTCATATTCGTACTTGGAAGCGTACTATTAAGCAGCTTATTTTAACAATAATGTAATTTTTTCAGCATTTGTTATTAATAAAATGTGAATTACATAGGATGCAGATGAAAGATTTGTGAAGATTAACATCTGCATATATTCATCTCGCATGAAAGCCAAATGTTAACTGACGTATTTGAGCACAATGTTAGACTAACAATCATATACCAGTGAAAATCACGTGGGTAAAAATAATTAGCTAAAACCGAAACTAACAAATGTATATATTTTTTAAACTGTAAAGTAAACTTTGATTTTCCGGTATATAAATATATTTTAAATTTAAATATGAAGAAATGTAAAATTAATTGAAAATCAAAACAATATCACTTAAGAGTATTAATCAAATATATCACAAATACCTATTCATTTTATTTAGAATTGTAAGGAAAGAGAAATAATTTGCTCTCATATATATATTGATACAAAATGATTTAAGAAATTTTCTAATCGTGTAAATATCAGAATAACGACAACAATACAAGCTTAAAGTAAATAAGATCAGACTAACTTCTATTTTTTCTTGCTTTTCATCCACTGCAAATAAATTTGGGACCTCTCCCGAATTTAGTAAATTGTCGATGTCTTCCAAAAAGCTCTCCTCCTTGATTTGAGAGTCTGTTACCAAGAATACGGTCCCTTTTCCATCAGCACCAGCAGATTTCATAACACGCTATGAGAGAATTCATATCATAATAAAAATTCTGATATTTTTGTTTTTGTAATATGAATAAATATGATGCAGTGGAAAAATTGGTAGTGTGTAGTTACTTTTAAAAAATACTGAGTAGGTGAAATTTTTTTTGTTATTTATTTTATTACTATAACACTACAGAATTCAGAATTATTCCTCAAAAAATGGCTAATTCCTGTACTATGATTCAATATAGGAATGATCCTTTATGAAAACACACTCCATCATTAAAAAAAGGACGCCTCATAAGCCAAAGGACTTATTTCTAGTAAAAATTTAAATATGTGTTAGACATATAAATGGATGCGAAATTACTAAAATTTTAAAATCAAAGAATGCAAAAATGACCAGCAGTTGTTCTTTGAATGATACTGTTCCGAACTAAATACTTTTCCAGCTGAAACCACGTGACTCCCGTCAGAGGACGCTGTTGTTTGGAGTGAGCAGCGTAAAAACAGAACTTACTTTGAACTAAGAACTGAGAACGAGAGAGAACGCTTTTTGCTCTATTATGTAACCTGTGTTGTGTCTTGTAGTGATGTGTAACTGTAGTAATTAATGTCAATACATAATTTTATTTACAAGGAAGTTGAGAATCTTCATTTTGAATAGATGATGAGTTTATTTTGTTCGCAGCTACAGAAATAAAACACCAACTCCCCGGAACGACAGAAAAGGTATGTCAAATTTTGATATTCTTAATGAGTAATTATTGACATACCTAATTCTGAAAAAACGAGAAACTTAATTTAATATTATTTGTTTTTGTTTCTTGACAGATACAATCAATTATTAGAGAAACCTACCCGGGTTACGATGTTAAAAGTGAATAATATAAGATTTCCAATTTTCTCTATTCAAAAGTGTTTGCCAAGAATTTCTCAGTTGTTCCAGAAAAACAATATTTTGGGATACTCGAATCCAGAAGACTAGCATGCATGTTCTCCATATAGGAGGAGTCTGAATAGCATTAAATCAATTCAATATTTAAGCAAATGACTGACTTTATTTTGTTGGAAAAAGAGCACAGGATAACGGACTGCTCTGGTTGGTGCAGGTTATGACAGGATACTTAGTGCAAATGACAGGATACTTAGTGCTATTTACACTAATTTATTGAAATTACCTTAAACATTATATATGATACAATAAGATAAAGTGCTCTAGTTGCCCTTACATTTGCTACGCCAATGTAGCGTATTTTAAGGTGCTAGTTGACCACTAGAATAAACATTATATTTTGTTACGATGTCCGAAGACACAATGTCTAGTGTAAGTTTCAGGAGATCTCTGATGTCCGTTTTCTTCGAAATTTTAGAGTGGAAGGAATTCGGCCAGGTCTCTTCAGAACCAAGGGATGCAATCTTTTCTGCTGTTTGGATAACTGAGATTCATATTTCAGCTATTAATCCTGATCATCTCAAAAGAGAAAAGAAGCGACACTTGTGTCATGTGCAGGAGTGCCTGAATTCTCAGGAGATAGGACTTCTTTAAGGTCAAGTCATGATCTTAAAGTTTGTGAGAAACAGAGATATCGCTTGAACATTCACACGGGCCCATCTACATTTAATGAGTACCTTGTCTGGATGAAAGAGGGACTACTAAATAACTTGCTAATTGTGATCACCGCAGGGACCTGTAGGGTAACAAAAATGGTCACAGATTGTCACCAATATATAGTAGTGGTGTCTAAGTCGTGCATAGAACTATTAGAGAGACTTGTTAAGGTACGAGATAGCACCCTATACTATCATACTGAAACCCGTTGCAGGTTCTAAGAAAAACCAAGTCAGGAGCGATGGCCCAAACCCTTACTTCAGACAGAGATGCGATTGGCACCTACTTCAAGACAAGCAGAACTGATCAGTGCATAATGTTAGTACCGCGATGATAAGGCACAGCAGTCTAGACGGCGTTGTCGATATTGAAGTTCGGACTTGTTACTCAATCAGTCGATTTTGTTTGGTTTTAGAACTTAGCTTTCCAAAATATTCAATTAGTCTCACAATTTTTTTTTTTTTCAGAACCTTTGCAAATCCATGTCCATTAATCCAGTGGCATCCTATTGCTTGCTCTTTGAGATCAACCTGTATCATACATCCCTATTATTTCAACATCATATGAAGTCTTTCTGAGGATGGTCAACGAGTATTGGCAGTTGGGTCTTCTGGGAATTAAATAAAGGCGATGGCAATAAAATTTATAACAGCTAGGAATTACTTGCTGTTTCAGAGTTGCGCAATAAAAACGCGATTTCAGGACCCTTAAATTTCAAAGTTTTCAATCTTTTGAAAAACAAGATGTTACAGCAGCGTCTTTTCTGAGCTTTTGTTGACAAATGTTTAACAATGCTACCAAAACTTCCATAGCTATTAGGGAGGGAAATTAAACCTTATTTAACTTGTTTATGTTATTTTTCAACTTAAACTTCTCCTTTATTTTTAACCAAAAATTTTAACTTGCGTGCAGGATTTATCAGAAACTATTTATCACATTACTTTGAAACTTTATTTCATGTGTCCAAAATAAGAATTTCTTTATAACTTATGCATCACATACACACACAATTTTTAGAAAATTACTAACACAAAAATATTTGGAAAAATTTAATTGGAATTTCCCCTTTAAAATTTCATAACCTTCTAACTCTAATTGCATTAAAAATTCTTTCCTCTAAATTTTTAAAGAAGTACACATACTTTCGAAACTGGGTATTTTTCTACGATATAACATTACTTTTGTAAATTTTGATCAATGTTGTACTTCAAAACCCAGTGCGTAGAAGAAAAAAAAATTAATTTTCGTAATCGTGAGAATCTGTTCAACTTATATATCTTATACAACCTTTTTTTAAAGAAATTACATGAAAGTTAGCGAAATAATGTAAACATAAATTCGTAATTACAAGGTAAAAATTTGAAATTTCTGCTTTGTTTCATTGATAAGTTATATTCGTTGGAAAAAATAATGTTTTTACGCTTGCTCGGATAACTATTAAGAGTTCCGAGACCTCTGAATCGCTTGCAAGAAAGGATAAAGAAATTTGCAAGTCAGGATTTTTTTAACAGCATTTTCTGCAGAAGAGTGTAATTTGTATACATACTTTAATGTCCTCCCTCCATTCGTTGAGTCCGTAATTCTTCGTGATTTCTGGTTGAAAAAGCCACTGCCCCGTGATGAACGCAGCCAGTTTTGTGACGGACTGTCGACCGCTTCCTCCAACACCCACCAAAAGAGCGTTACCTCCCGGCATCGACAAGATACGGCAGAGTCTCGATAGATGTTCCAAGACATACCTACAAAAATTTCATCAGGAAGGTCATAACAAACACACTTTTTTACTGTACGTAAAAAAATAAAACATCATTACGAATCACAGAATGGAAAAAAATCATTTTATCGGTATCATTCGGTTGCAGATTTTAAAAACTTCATTATCATCAAAATATCAAGTTGTTCGAAGAGAATAAAAGGTTGTCATTTGTTCCGTTTCAATTCATAGCGGTGAACTTCAATTTGAATTTCAATGCAATAATAATGAAGACATTTTTTTAAAAAAATTTGGTTCCTAGAATTAAACAAGCTGTTTTTTGGAAGGAAGAAGCTGGCATTTTTAAAAAATAAAACAAAATATTTTCTATAAAAAGAAATAAAAACATTAAAAAATATAAATAGAATCTTAAAATTAAGTATAAAATATTTTTCAAAGATATATATGTGTGTGTCTGTGTATAATGATTTCATTTACATATAATTTAATTCCCGGATTTGTAAGTAATGAGTTCATCTTTATTTCCTGATACAATTCCAGTTTAGCTTTTTACTTATATAATCACGATCACTTAAAACCTGCAATACAGCTGTTCCCTCGGACCCAAACCCGAAGATATATAAGGGATTTTCCCTAATAAGCGTAATAGAACACGAGGCACAGGATTAGGGATTCTAGGGAATTTCAATATAGACAAAGAGTCTAGTAGGGATTATTTTGGCAGATTTATGACCGTGGAAATGTGGATTAAGTAAATTTTATGAGCGCGGGATCGAAAAATAAAAGGATAAATTGAAATGGGATCAGGAAATAAAAATGAACTCTTTACTTTTGAATTAGAAAGAGAGAGAGAATGGGACAGAAAATATTATTAAGAGAAATTATTAAATTAAAGTTATCACACACACACACACACACACACACACACAGACAGACAGACATATATATATATATATACACTAATAATGAACGCTTTTGTATGAAAATTAGACTTACAATCAAAATTTTTAAATAGTTTATAAGTAAGAATTTTTTTTATAATATATCATGAGATACTATTTAAAGCAAAATTCAGCGCAACGAGAGAATGAAAGATAATTTCGTCACACATCAATTGAAAATAGGGATTGTTCTCGTCACAAAAAGAAGTGAAATTAAAATAGTTCTCACCTGAAAATGACCATGTCAATTGGTGACTTACTAAAACTGTTGTACTCCGATAGACATTTCTCGGCAATGACTTCAAATGTTTCTATGCTCGTCACTTCATCATACAGTCTTTCTGCTGGTGCTTCATCATAATTGATGTACGTACCAAACATTAAGCTCCTTAAATCATCCTCTGATATCTTAATAAATAAAATACCAACTTTAAGAGAGCAATTTTTCGTAAAATAAAAACTACATGTTTCAAAGATAACTCTGCCAAACACATCGCTCGTTTGTTTCTTTATCCGAGTGAACTTGTAACAATGGGATATTCGCGTTCTTCTATTAACTACCTTGGGGAGTCTTTATGATTTAAATTGCGAAAATTAATGCCTCAACCCAATTAAATGAAATTAAGCAAATTAATTAAGCTAAAGAGACGTAATAAAGTGGCAGTGAAAAATGGGTGAATAAAAGATGCCAAAATTATTAGAAGGAGTCAAAAGGTATTGAATAGCGCGAGATTGTGCACGTATGAATCTGTCTGGATATTGTTGGTTTAAGGATCCGATCCTGCCCCAGAGAAGTTGAACATTTGCGGTAACTACATAATCATCTGCTCAGACCCGAGTATAGGGGTGAGCTTGATATTTAATATTTATATAAAATTTTGTCAGTAAACAAGAGCTGTGAGAAATGATTAGACCGATAACCTGATACGTTTATAATTGATTGGAATTGGATATATCTGTGCTTAGAATTTAAGTTAGAGACTTTAAATTTGTAATTTAAGATGACGGAAGAATTAAGTTATAGGGACTCGTTACAAAATTGTAATGTGTGACTATTTGTGTATCTTCTCCTCACTAACATCCGGGTTTATTATCTTATTTTTTACATTAGGTCTACCGGAAAGTTCTGCCCGTTTGTGAAGTGAAAGAAAATAATTCCTTTTTCATACATTTAATAATATTTATAGTGCAATATATTTTCCGTCGTTATTTCTGAACTCCTGACAGAGTGATGGTAATTTGTAAATACCATTTTTGAAAAATGCCTTGTCTTTAGAGGCGAAGTACTGAAGTGGATCTAGTTTAACGTATGCTTCAGTTTTGAATTTTTTCCTTTCAAAATTTTTTGAAGGGATGTAAATGTGTCATAATTAGAGGGTGCCAGGTCTGAAGAGTATGGCGGATGCGACAGAAATTTACAACCTAGCTCTATGATTTTTCGACGAATCGCCAGAGCAACATGTGGTTTGGCATTAACACGATCCAATATAATGGGATTCCTATTGAACATCGTCGGCCTCTTTCCTTTCGGTGCTTTGTTTAAATCATCCATTTGCTGACAATCTCTCTCCGAAATGAGCTTTTTGTTGGGTTTCAAAAGCTCGAAATGTATTGGTTCTTGGACATCCCACCTTATGTACAACTTTCTCTTATTCAGATTCAATCTCGATTTAGAGGGGGGGGGGGACAGATAGTTCATGCTGCAAGTGTGCTCTTTCTCTCACGATGTATCCGAAAATAATCCATTTTTCTTAACCAGTTATCATTCGGACCCAAATGGGTTTGTTTTCACTCCGAGCAAACAGAGATGTGCATATGACGTTTCGATTAAGAAAATTTTTCTCCCATAACTCAAGAGGCACCTAAGTGAAATGTTTATAGATCAATTCTAGCAACGACGGAAATAACATTGTACAGTAAATATTATTAAATGTACGAGAAATGTATTACTTTCTTTCACTTCACAAACGGACAGAACTTTCCGGTTGACTTAAAATAATTATAATAGAATTTTTATTCAGTTCTGTGTCTGCGGTACCTATACAATTGAATTAGATGGAAATTATATTGTACAGTAAATATTATTAAATGTATGAAAAATATATATTATTTTGTTTTACTTCAGAAACGGACAGAACTTTTCGGTAGACCTAATATTAAAACTTTCAACTCTTTTCAAGCAAATGAAACGTCATAACGTACATTAGATTAAATCATAAGTGTAGTGAACGGATTTAAAGAAATAAATATGAAATCGACGGAGAATAGAATATGAGAGTTAATAATGGTTTGGTAGAGAAGTTAGTAGTAATTACTCGTAGTATACAGATGTAGCTGAGACGTGTGTGAACCTAAATAGATTGTCATCGAACAAAAATCCTGGAACTCTTTGAAAGAAATTGCTCGAATCAAGAGTCATCACAAGTTATCAGATTCGTGTGAGTTTTTAATTTAGCTGTGCAATACTTATTGAAATCAACACAGCTGTACATTAAATATAAAGTACTTAGAGAAACTTTTATGGTATAAATGTATTCAAATTTACGAAAGGAACATACCTTCCCATCCTTAGAAGAGCATATATGTTTAAAAAGAGAATTAAAATTTTCTTTGAATTCCAACTCCGTTGTAACTCTGATTTGCCTAAAAAATTATTACAAAAATTTAGTGATAATAATTGTGAAATAATTACAATCGAGTTATTAACAATATAACATTTAAGGCTTCCAGTCATTTGAGTTTCGTGAACGTAATGTTAGTCCTATGAAATTCGTGCTACCGTCCTCAAATCTTTTCTATTTTAGCTATTTAAATGAAAATAATGCATCCGAAAGAACAAAAAATAACGAAGGCTTCTGCAGAATCAAAAAAATTTCTCCTATTTTTAAAAATATTTTTTTTATTAATGATTTGTTTTAGGATTTTCCTATCTTTAAAAAATATTCTAAAATAGTGCAAAAAATCAGGGAGAAAAATGCAATTTCGCCGAAACCATAATTATTTTTGCCCTTTCGGGTACACTTTTTTGTATTCAAGTAACTAAATTAGTTAAGGTTTGTGGACTGTGACGTAGAACTCTTCGCGATTTTCTCTTCACTAACCTCGGGTACTTTAATTGAGATTGATTGCATGAAATAATTTCTTCACAACCGAAATGGAACGTGATTATGTTAATTAGATGCAGGTGGAAGTAAAATGAAGTGATTCACATATAATGATATATAAGTAAAGTGAAATTTAGAGGAAAGAGAGAGTGTGGTTTACCCTGAGTGCAATTCTAACAAGAGGCCGTGATATCAAGAGTTAGTTATGGCTATCGCAGAGAACTAGTCGGAGAAAGCAACCCATTTGGAAAAATTTGGTAAAAATATATAATCTCAGTGATATTTAAATTAGTTGGCTAACCATACAGTCCAAAGAGAGTCACAATAAGTTATATTACAGCAATTGATAACTAATTAGTAAAGTTGGATTAGACTTATGTGTCTTTGTAGCAGCTAATTCACTTTTAGAGTTAGTTACATTTAATCGAACTATGGCACATGAGTGAGTTAGAAATAACCATTCATTACAGGACGGTAGGACGAATTTAATAAAATTAACATGTAACTTATGAAATCAAAATGGTCGGTAGATAGGAGCTTTAAATAAACTGATTAATACAGTGGCAAAAAAAAGTATTAGAATAAAGTAACTCATGCAACGAACGATTAACAAGAATATTACAATCAGATCGAACCATGTACGATCAGAGATATATTACATATAGTTAATATATATTTTAATCTGTATCAAAAAGAATTCAGAGAGCATAAACAAAAGTACTTACTCAAATAGCCACGCACAATCTACTGGATCTGTTAATCTATCATAAAATACACGATAGATTTCATGAACCCACAACCTGTGACGAATGAAATCAAAAATATCAATAAAATATCTTGTCAAAAAAGTTTAACTTAAGTTTTGTGACTATAAGATATTACCAAATTTACAACATAGCTTATTAATAAATACTTACACTTATGATGAGATATATTTATTTTTTTATATTACGTTAATATTAAGATATTGTTAAATAAATATTGCAACTATTTTATCATAAAACGAAGAAATATTTATACTCATATTTATGAGAAAACTTTAATGAGAAAGAATATTTTTATATTAAACACAAATGTAACCAAATTTCTGGGTTTTTATTGTTGTCTTGTAAGGAAAACAAAATTTATGATTTTTTTTCTTAAAATAGGGGAAACACACAGTGTCCTAAAAAGGCTCGAAATATCGAGGAAAAAAATTAATTGCCTTATTTCAATTAAATGACTTTTCTAAATATACGTACAAAATTTCATAACTCTAGTTGCAATATTTACCAAATTAAAATTTTTTAAAGCTGTATGCTAAGCCATTTCTTTAACCTGCAAAACCTTAAGCTGCTTTTTATTGTAATCAATATAAAATTTTAAAAGTTCTCGCTGTTTTAAATATTATGCTTGATAATAAGAATAAGGACTTAAATAAATATTATTTATTTAAAAATATGCTGAATTAAACCCCATAGCTTTCTCTCTCCATCTCTTTTTACTGTTTTTCGTACTTTATGAAAGAACTTTCTTTCTTTTTTTTTTTCAAAACTGTAAATAGTACTGGTATAACTAAACCCATGCACAAAATTATGAGAAACACTTCTAAGAAATTGCAGGAAAAAAACGTTTCTCCCCTCTTTGTTGAATGTGGACACGATTGGGAAAATATATTTGCATTTAGGTACTAACTATTTTGAAGAAAACTCTTACATCATTCGGTATTCCAAACTTTTTATGCTTCTATAGATGGTGCTTAGTCATACATTGAACCACAAAAATATTTTCCTCAAAGTAATATCTAAATTTTAAGAAATAATTTTTACATGAAAACAGAGAGAAAAAAAAAGTAAAATTACCAAAATTACAAAGTTTTAAAACTTTTTCAAAGAAAACTGTTATATTTAAAAAATAGGTTAATTGTTTCTGTGCAATTTTTTTTTATTTATGAGGAGTAAAACATTTTGCACAATTACAGAATATTAATTTAAAAATGGTGGATGCAAATATGAATGAAAAATCCTGTCCAAAACCAACTCAAAGTGAAAGTAAAACATTTTGGCTACAAAATGCATTTATATTTCATTAAAATGACTAAAATATCACTATTAGACACAGAAGAAAACTTAAGCTCTACGAAAAGTTTTCAATAATAAATGTCACAAAAAAAAAAAAAAAAAAAAGTCTTAAATTTGGTTTTTTATTTCCTCTCTCATGTCCAGACACCCTTAAGGCACGGGATTTTCTAGACCAGTTAAAATAAATGGATTTCACATTTCTTTTCTTTTTTTTTTTTTTTGAAAAAAGTTAATTTATAATTATTAAATTAAATTCTATTATTGATGATTTTTAATGAAATACTTATACATATTTATCACTTTATTTTTCTCCACACGTTATCCCTATTTGAGATAAATGCATTTAGTACACCTAGATATAAAGAGGACCATTCCTTTTCATCGAAAAGAAAATTAGGATACATGAATGCATTTGGAAGTTTTTGTAAATCTCGCTCAAGAGTTTAATGGAAAATATTGATCTGAATCTAAGTAGATATAATAAGTAATAGTATCATTTTCAAAATTTTATTTGGATCTATCGCAAGAAAAGATAATAATGATAGACGGATAAAGTTATAGATAGTCTTCTATAATCTATCTATATAATCTTTCAAAAAGGCTTACAATAATTAAAGATTGTTAATAACAAAAAAGGGTTAGAGGTAGATTATTAGAATCAATAATTGCAAAAAAAAAAAAAAAAAAAAAATGCAATAAGAAAACATAATTTATATAAGGCTTCATTTTATTACTCCTTATAGCTTGCACTAGAGCAAAGTATTTGTGTTTTTCAACTATAATTATTTATTTTGAAGAGTTCAAAATCGTACACTTATGAAGTGAAGATCGAAGAAGGTTTGTGTTAAAAAGGATCCACCAACATGAATGCCACTTTCTCTGCACCGGAATCGGATGAAAAATCCCAATCATTGTCCTCTTTCGATGAATCATCATGCGAAAAAATTGATGATGACAATGTATCAATTAAACCCATTGACTAACACTATAAAAACTTGCAACGAAGCAGACGGCCAACAAATTTGAAAAATAACTATTGGACGACAGTATCAGAAGTATTGAGTGCATTTTATAGGGTCGTGAAGGATACGAAGTGAGAAAAATTTTATAATTACTGTACTTAAGATCTGCAAATTGGGAGATGATTTTTTTCCTTCAAAATAAAGATTAGGAAAAAATTTACAAAATATCACAATTTATGCGTTTCAATAAAAGAAGTGAATGAAAGGTTTGGAGAAGGGAATAGTAAGAAATCGACAAAAGATAGGGGGGGGGAGAGCGGCGAAACAAACAAAAAATGACAAAATACTTCTTTATTCCATCCTTCTTTACAAAGGAAAAAATATGTATTCTAACAATTTATAAAAGCAAGCCGAAGAAAAAAAAAATAGTTTACTAATTTCAAAATATAAATCTGTCAAAACTGACATGAGGTTGTTAAAAGATTATGGGGCAGAAGCAAATTTTATAATGAAATAAAATGTAGGGTATATATAGTCAAATCAAACGGCAAGTATACAGTGAAAGTTGGATCGCGGTGACGGCCCTTTCAGATTTTCACGATAACTTAATTTGGATTTCAATTAATGCAATGATGCTATATAAAGAAACCACGAGGAGAAAGATAACAAGAAAAATATTTTTATTCTTATTAGTGTAGCAGCTCTTTCGTGACTATGCGAGTTCGATTTCAAGGCATTATCAAGAACCTTATAGTTCATCTGTAATACCAAATAGCTGCAAACGGTATTAAATTGAATTTTGTAAGAAAGAAAAGACTCGTAATATTTGTAAAAAAACAGCTGCTAGAGAAAAATGAGCACAAAACAAAAATTAATTATTCTAGAAGTTTTTTAAAAAAATGTTGAGAATAATATTAAAAATAAACATAACTAAGGAAATAAAATATAAAATTTATCAATTATTTCCTTACATAAAGATTAAAATTAAAATACAGTAACTTTTTTTTTAAGTAATTTTTTTCCTAAGCCAGCCATTTGCAAAGTTTAAGTAAAAATAGGTATATATGAAATCTTGGTATATCTAGCGTCAAAAAAGTCGAAAATTTTAATTTCCGTTGAAGAAACACTCATCTTCAGGGTGGATGCGTTAAAATATAACTCATGTAGCCTAATACTCAAGATTAAAAAATACCTAACAATTTTTTTTTTTTTTAGTATTTTCGCAATTGAAAAGTTTATGATCCAAGTTCTGGGACGCTTCCTGCAATCTGGCAAAGCGATTAAGGGTTGATTTTTAAGTAAATCATCGAGACTTTGAAGAAGTTATCTGAAACATTTTAATGAAATGGATTAAGCCGATTTGCATCATAAGCGCAGATATGCGCGGAAATTTCCTGTCCTTTATGACCAATTGCAAACGTATCAAAATATTTTTCAGCCTAAAAGCAAAAATAAAAAAACTGATAAAAATGGAGGGGTGTGATTGGAATAGTAGAGGCATAAGCAACAAGAGAAGTTACACCATGTCCATCATTACCATCAAGATTGACGGGCCAACATTTTCTAATACCCTTTCAAACAACTTCTCGTACGCATTGTGCAGTATGTTTTCCACACATTCACAAAAAAAGTTTCTTTTATTATTTTCATTGTATAACTTCCTTGAACTAATATATATATATATATATATATACCATTTTGAAATATTTCTATCTCTAAACAATAAAAAAATTTAGTGATATGAGCCAATTCTCCACTTTTTCAAATAATGCGACACATCCAATATTATGTATTCAATTTGTAAATCTCTGTGGGCAACATCATGTTGAACCAACTTGCTATTAAATGTCTGGAGGTTCTTTTAAGAAAAGATTCCAAACCTTATGAGTATTTTTTTCTTCTCCAAAGACTTCGGCTTGATGAGACAGCACCCATGGATGACTCGAGCAAAATCCCTCAGATTAAAAGTGTAGTGGGATTTGGCGGGTGTTGGCAACAGATGCGCGGTCACCGCGTTGTAGATCGCTCCCGTTGCGGCCACGACAGCCTCGGCCATGATCAGAGCCTCTGCGGGGAAATGATTATTCTGAAAAGACAGCATATATACGGAATAAATACTCGCGCAAAGAGTACACCCTCAGCTGAATTAACTGATTGATTAATTGGATTGATCTGAACATTTCTTAGGGTTTGTTAACCATCTTTTGGGCATAAAAATTAATAATTAAATATTCGAAAAAATTATCGTTTTTTCAAAAAAAAATTTAATTGGTGCGTTAAAGGGTTATTTTAAATTTATTTAGAAAATATAATTCTAAAGCGATTTTCTCAGATAAATAATTTTATAAATATAAATATAGGAAGAAATTTTTTTATAAATATAAATATGGGAAGAAAAACATTTTAAATCAAGTTTTTACTTAAAGTTTGACTGAAAAGTATAAAAATAATTTTTAATATGCAAAATAATATATAATTTATAAAAGATTACGGCTCTTAACTAAGATGCCTAGGTAATTACAGGTAAATTATGTACCATAGACATTTACTTCTGAGATCGAAAGAACTATTAATGCCTCGCATTTGTTATGAATCACGTATTATTTTACATCTTAAAAATATTTTTCTGCCTTTTAGTCCTTCTTTATATAAAATTTTGGTTCTAATGTTTTTACTTATATATTAGGGAAACCGGAAAGTAACGTCGTTTTTGCGTATGTCGATAATCGTTAGTAATTTATCAGATCATTGTGTATTGCAAAATCGTCTTAAAGACATTTTAAGGTTCAGGAAGCCCAACAACCTTAGACAATGATATGTTAAGAGCGGAAGTGGAAGCAAATCCATATTAGACAATCAATGAACTGCCAAATACTTTTAATCAATGTTGGTCGACCATCCAAGAACATTGGCAGCGATTGAAATGAATAGCCAAGAAGTGCAGCAAAGGCGCTTTTCTGTGTTTGGTGGAGTATTTGCGGGGTTGTTCGTTTTGAAGTGCTGAAACCTGGACTAACTGTGAAAGCAGACCTTTACTGTGAACAACTGGATCGAGTAATGAAATCTTTGCGATTGTCAACAGGAAAGATGTTATTCTACAACACGATAATGCAAGACTGCACTGCGTAAGATGAACCCTGTAAAAAATTAATGAATTGGGATGGGAGGTATTGCCTCATCCACCCTACTCGCCTGATATTGCATCGTTGGATTTCCAATAATTCCGATCATTGCAACATTTTTCAAATGTAAAAAAAATTTGAAAATTCGGATGATGTCCAAAATACCATCTCCAGATATTTTATTTAAAAACCATTGATTTTCATCGATCAAGCATTAAAATTTTGCACACTAAATGGAAGAAGATTGTTGATAACGAGAGTGATTATATCATTGATTAAAAATAAAAACTTAGTTAAAATTTATCTGTCTGAATTTAATGTAAAAAAAAAAAAAACGACATTACTTTCCGGTACCCCCAATATATTTAAATTTTTTAGTCTCGAAATTTAAGAGGAAAAAGCAATTACGATGTGCGCAAAATTTCCAGGTAAATTAGACGTTGTTTAGTGCAAGACACGGATCTCCTAAGTCCGTCTCTACTCGAGCATATTATTGTATTGTATTGTATTGTCATAGAAGTTATTCGCGAATGCAAATTTCACCTCAATCTTTTGATAGGAAGTGGATTAATATTCGAGTAAACATTTTGAATTGAGAAAGCATACATATGAACAGCATGTTAAATAAAAGCTTGCAAAATTTTTGAATCATATGAGATAAATTTTAAATAACTGTTGAAAAACGCAAAGTAATATAATCATAAAAAAGATCTCTGTTTGTTCATTACCATTTACTCTACTACCACTGTAATTGTGAATTTTGAAAAACACGATTTTCTATCTGATTGTTCACCGGCCAACAGCGGCAAGCTAAGAAAAATCATTAGCTTTTTAAGAATATACGAAATTTGTGAGCTATGAATACAGTTGGTTTTGTGAGTTTGGAACGCAAGGGTACAAAAACAACAATACTTGTCAGTCTTTGTTGTTCACGTCGCACAAGAATCTACACGTAGACTATTGACGATACAACTCCAAATTACAGTAATATTGGCCAACTTCGTAATCGTTTTTTGAACTTCATGACCGTTTATAAGATAGATAAAATTAGATAAGCGATTTTTCTTTATACGAATACAAAGTTACTGATTACCTATTAGATTATATAACTAAAAGATACGATAGAATTTATGACAGTAAGATTTAGTTTTGTTACTAAAATTAAACGAAAAACAATAGCTAGGTTTCAGTTTCAAAATTACAACCATTGCTGAATTTAATTACTGAGCGACTACATCATGGCATGGAAGTGCTTTACCTTAAAATGAATGTTCATCACAGAAGAGAAAATGGTGTTCATTGTAGGAGAGGAAAAGGCATTGACTCCAATGACTCCAAAATGACGCAGAAGCCTTGGTGTGATGTTGTTACGCGCTCCGCCGGGAAGACCCATGGCTGCGATGAATTGAGTGTCCACCAGATGGATCTCTGACTTATCTTTCTTCTCATACCTGAGAAACAATACATACATATATACACACAAAGGGTATGCACACATCTTCATATGTACACAATTATATTCTACACTGTTGTACAAAACTTTAAGCAACAGTTTTTTTTTTTTTTTTGCTATAATTCCACGAGAAATCATCTGAGAGACATGAAATTCAGAAATGATAGACAGCCTTTTGTACTTAAACGATGGCGAAAGTTTAGTCGTGTAAAAATGAATAGAATGCATGTAGTATGGAATCAAACAAACAAAAAAAAAAGACTTAATTGAACTCATAGTGTCGTTACATATGATTGTCTGTCCAAAAGGAATAACAACAAGCAGATGTTCCTTAGTATAGGATATACCCTCCCTTTTCTGCAATGGTTGCTTCGCACCGTCTCTCCATACTCAGCATCAGATTATCCAAAAATTCTTGAGATAAGAGTGCCCATTTCTTAATCAGCATTTCTTTCAGTTGCTGGATGTGCCCCGGAGGATGTAATCGTGCAACAAGGCGTCTCCCCAAAGCATCCCACACATGATCTATGGGATTTAAATCGACGGAGAACGTCGGCCAATCCATTCGAGTGATATCTTCACTTTCCAGTAGCTACTGAATATCAGCACTCCGGTATGGCAGTACATTATCATCCATAAAAACGAAGTCTGGTCCAATAGCACCTCGGAACAGGCGCACATGGGGAAATATCACCACTTTACAACTGCGATATCCGGTTGCAGAACCCTTGTCGAAAACGTGGAGCTCAGTCCACCAGTTCAGTATAATGCCTCCCCAGACGACAACTCCATGACTATTGTAACGGTCTCTTTCCTCCACTACAGTTCCGACCTCTTTCCAAATCAACTTGCTTTGAGAATCGCTTGTGGCAATGAAACGACTCTCATCCGTAAAGAAGACACGACACCATTGATGAGAAGTGCAGTTTTTGTGTTTCTTAAACAACTCTAAATGTGCCACCGATGGCCAATTTTCAAAGGGATGCAGCGTTCAGGACGGCGGGAAAATAGGCTACCTTTTTTAAAGGCGTCTGGCTACAGTAAACCCCGACATTTGAAGTCCTGTTGGTGTACACAGTTGCTGAGCAATGGCGCTTGCTGACTGGTGTTGGGATCTTTTCGCCTGTTGGATGATATATCGGTCCTCCACTACAGTTGTTTTCCTAGGGGGGCCACCACCAACCTTTCCAACAGCTGAACCTATGATTCGGAAGGTTTTTCAAGCACGCGAAACGACGCTTTTGTCGATTCCGAACTCTTCAACTACACTGATCGAACTACGCCCCTACTCAAGCTTTATGATCATTCTACCAAGTGTGAAGTCATCCAGGTGATTTCTTCTAGTCATATTTCACAAAAGAACTCACTTGCACTTGCAGCGAATGTCTTTAATCACGCCTCCGTACTTCCTTTTATCGTAGTCTTGAGCTGACCGCGCCGACCGACCGCGTTTTATACACTCACGTCACCTAAGACGTTTTGTTTATAACATTTGCATACGCATCACCTTTCTACTGAATTACGTGTTCATTGTACTGATCGCAATAACTCCTTTTCTACAATTTCATGGCTATTTGCTTAAAATATACATTGTTGCTGAAGTTTTGCACACCTGTGTATTAGAAACCGGGATATAAGTCTAATTACTATTGAATATTTTCGTTAAGATAACGTTGTTTAATAAGTTAAAGAACGATAAGATAAGCCTTTATACACAATGAATTATACAACAGCCTTCAAATTAGAAATGTTTTTAAAAATATTTTGTTGAATATTTATTTGTCACATTTAAAAATACTTAAGCAATTGAATGTAATGTGCAGCGCTTTCATGTTTTTGTACACAGCTCCATCCAGGAATTGTGCTCAAAAAACAAAAAACATTATTGGATATCCAAACGTTCCCGGAATAACACTACCTGGGCGAAGCTTGCATAGTACGCATTT
>BMAW01052608.1:0-11076 GCA_019974015.1 Nephila pilipes | reverse complement strand
TCATTAACATATTGATATAAAGAGTGTAATACAATTCAATCGGTACAAATAATACAGTAGAATGTTGCCGTTATTCTGTTTAACACTACAAAAAAAGTAGCAGTCATTTTGACCGCAATAAACGATCATTTTAATCATGCTCATTCTTTATTTCTTTTTTATTCATTGACTTTTCCCAATTATTCATAAAGATAAGGTAGAAAAGAAATTACTTGCTTTTGCTCATTATTATCGATTTTATAAGTGTTTATACCTAAAAAGGCTGACTGCGGTCATTTTGACAGCTGCACAAATACAGCATTTTACGTTGCATTTTCTATTGCATACTTTGTTATATGGGAACTGTTTGTCCTTCAATTCGCAGGAAAGTTATAAAAAGAGATATATAGTAAAGGGCAGGGGAAGAAAAACACGTGAAATTCGTTTGGTGGTTATTTGAATACGATTTGAGGAAAGGGGTATACGAGGTAATGAGAGTTGAAGAACAACTGCTGGTCACGAGAAATTCTTTCCTTGATTGAATATTATTTATAATTACTTTATTCAAATTACAAATTCATTTCTTTCTATGCTCTTGAATTGTTCGTACGTAAATGGTTTCTCGTCATATTGCGAAGAACTGTCGGTAAAAGAAATATGTCGGAAACAGAAATTTTTCAACTGCTACATTATATACCTGAAACCGATTTTGGTTCAGATGAAAAATTGGATTTATCTGACGAAGAATATATTCCGGAGGAGGGAAGAGAATCAATTTCAGCTGATGAATGCTCACTTTTTACTCATTCAGCACAAAATGATAACTTCTCTGAATCTGAAAATGAAGAAGTTTCATTTATAAACACTAATTCTCAACAAGCAAGTACTTCTTGAGGAAGAAATCAAAGACTCGTAATAAGGTGTCAAAAGCGAAGCGTGTTTGTGAAAAAAAATGGAGAACCATCACCTTTCTCTCAAAATGACTAGAATGAGCGTAATATAGAAGTAGCTAAAGATGGCACAGAGTGGAGTACAGTTCCTCCTGATTCTCTTTCTGTTGGAAGACGCACCAGCATATTGTATTGAGTGAAGTTCTTAGACCAAACTCATTTGCTATTAGACATGTAACTATTGGTAACTTTACTAGTGCTTGGAGACTCTTCATAAACGAAAAGATTCTGCATTTCATTCAAAAGTGCACAGAAGCGGAAGCTCAATGACGTTTTCAATATCCGCACTGGAGTATATCTTTAGAAGAATTGAACTCCCTTATCTCTTTACTTTATGACTGCGAAACATTCATTTCGATAGAAATTTCCATTAACAATCTGAGGTCCAAAACTTGGGAGCCTTAACATTTTTCATGATGCAATATCTCGTTATAGATTCAAAGAAATCGTGAGGTATTAGATATAAAGTCAACAAGATCTGAGAGACTTCAAACAGATAAATTTGCCCTAACAAGGGAAGCTTCAAACTCGTTCATTGAAAACTATCTTCTGTGTTATAAAACAAGTGAAAACATAATGGTGGATGAGCAATTATTTCCAAGTAAAGCACGTTGCCCATTCACTCAAAAAAGGCCACAAAAAAAATAGACAATTTCGGTATTAAATTGTGGTTAGCAGTTTAAAACCACATATATTTTCTGTATATAATAATGGTTAGCAGTCAAGATATTTATTGGATGGCTTTTCATATTTGAGGGAAATTGAAAAGTAGTAGTTCTAAAACCGTCGGAGGACACGCAGTATGCCTCTTGTCAAAGCCCTTTCGAAATACTAGAAGAAATATGACAAATGACAATTACTTTACGTAGTTAAAATTAGCTAAAACATTAATAAATAGAGGACTTAGTCTCGTTGTTACATTGAAAAACTCAAAGAAAGAAGTACCTGAATCATTTAAGCTTAAAAAGGGAGAGCTTTATTCAAGCAAAATTCTGAAGCACGATGGCATCACCTTGACTGCTTATCAAGGAAAGAAAAACAAAACTGTTTTGCTTTTACGTATCTTACATTCTACACTTGATATTGAAAGTAATAAAAGAAAACCACCTGAGGTTGTAAAATTTTACAATTCGACAAAATACGGTGTTGATGTGTTCGATCAGTCGATAAGAAAATATACCACTAAATCCGCTTCCCGACATTGGCCGGTACAAATTTTTTTTTTAATATTCTTGATTAAGTCACTTTCAATGTCTGGGTAATTTATAAGGAAGCTACTGGTACAAACATCAAGTGCCGTGATTATATTTTGAGCTTAGCTGATGAACTCCAGAAACACTATGTTTCCTCTAAGAAATTTCTGAATCCGGATTTCTCCCCTGGCACATATGATGCAGGCGTTACCTCGGTCAGAAAACAAAAACAATGCCAAATTGATTGATACCGAAATAAAACGATGGATATTTGTTCTGATTGTGCAAGGTACGTTTGTGAGTTGTGTGTACAGATAAAAGTTCAGGATTCGTGATAAAGTTTGTACAGGTAAAGAGTTGTGTGTACAGGTAAAGTTCAGGATTAGTGTTTGTAGAGATTACACCAAAGAATAATGTAAGTCACTGCAAAATATTTATATATTTAAATCATGTTTTATAAAATCAATCATTAAATGTGATATACATTTAAAATATTTTTTATATCTCAAATATTAAAAATATTTCATTGTGCAGTGTGCTTTATTTTATATTTATTATTGTAATTTATGAATAATTGACTTTATACATTGTAATATTGTGAATATGAAAAAAAAAATATTACAAAATAAAGCATGAGAAAAGTACGTAATCAATGCGATATAAATAACGAATTAAATAGTTAAAGGAGTCGGGGAACTTATTTCAAAACAAAATATCTCGGGAGAAAAAAGCTATTTTTATTTGTTGAAGCAAAATGATCGCTTCTCGTCTTTCTAGGTATACGGAAATTACCATCGTTCTAGTGTTAATTTAAAAACACCCCTTCAACATTTCTATAATTTTAGTTAGATAATCACATCTTGGATATGATTGGTAGTAATATAAAACATAACTCCGCACGCATGTCTAAAGAGAAATTATATAGGGAATTTCAAAAAAATTCCAGTATCAATTTCTCTGACTATAAACTTCCTGATTTTTCTCTGAGTGATAAACTACACATGAGGTTCCCTTTCTTTTGAAAAAAGTATATCGCAGAAGGGTTATTTTTTATTATGAGAATTTTCAACAAAAAAGTATAAAACAGTATAAGAAACATATTATCACAAAAATATATGTATCGAAATCTTTTAAATTGCAACAACTTTTCCCTGATTGTTAACGTTTTTTTATTACCAAAAACATATAACTGGGGGAGTTAGGGCATGGGGGAAAGAACAGTGGAGATAACTAAAATGTTTATAATTCTAAATCAAGCCCTTTCGAAATTTTTCCTAGACGTGTAGCCGGGGAAGGACTGATTCCCATTAAATCTGCCATCTGGGGTGTAATTTTTCGTCCCTTGATCGTTCAAAATTACGAGATATATCATTAATAGCCATCGTGATGCTTCAAAGGGAAAAATTAATAAAGATTAATCTACACAAAAGTTTTACGATAAGGTTATAGTTATCTTTGTTATAAGATAAATAGACAATATACCATCATATGAGAAATTTCATTTGGGAAATATTGAAATACATTTATTATTGCAATACATTCATTAAGGGCACCAATTCTCCTTACATCCAAATAATTTAGACTCCATTTTTGTTAATTTGGATATACCTTCAAGAGAAATACACTCTATAACAAAAACTCAACGCACCAAGAAGGAGTTGTCAAACTAGAATGGAATGCCATATGCAAAGACATTGGGACCGAACATGCAAATGTTTAATCTTTGGTGTCCAATGAATAAATAGCTGGAGCTCCAGCGCAGGTGTATAAAAGCAGGTGCATTCAGCAGGTGTATAAAAAGAGCAATTCTCAATCGGATGGTCAAAATTTCAGTTGCAATTCAACTGTGAATATCTTATGTCTGCTGTAACAATACCTTTCCTAAGAATTTGTGCAGATATCAGAGGTCATGCTATCAAAATTAAAGAGAAAATGTACATAATAGAGACTCTGAGTTTTCTTTTCCAGAAAAGGGCTCAAATTCCTTAAGCACTTCTTTGTAGTTTAGTTCAACAACTGAATAAGGATTTTTATAAGAAAACAACATCAGAAAATTTTGAATATTATGTTCCTATCTATTTTACATTGATAAATTATATTAGTGATTGTATATGACAGTAAAATAATCTCTTATTAAATATATAGCAACAGTTTGTATCAAACGCTTTTAATATGTTATTTTCCACCATTTTAAAAGACAATTTTAATTAAAGCTTGTTTTTAACATTAAACAAATTAAGTATTATCATTTCCTATTAAATAACTTTAAAATTATAAGCATTGCATTTTGTACACTCTGATAGAGCAGAAATATAAGTGAAAATAAAAATGTTAGAGAAATAACTTTCAGGTATACATTTTGAGTTCCTTCTATTAAATGTCCTCCTTATATCATTAAAAATGAGCCAAAGCTACTCAGCCGTGACCACACGGAAAGTGTTGAAGAATTTTACCTCTACCCAAGAAGTCCTCTCTAACCAACAAATAAATAATTCCCTGATTCATTGGAATACTTCCAGCCAGGCAGTCCCTTTTCAATTGATTTTCAAATATCCTTCACAGTTCATTCGACTAAGTGGATCCAATCAACTATTTTATGAGCTGTTTAGATTGAAATTTTAAGTCTATGTACATAAGCTCTATTTAACGCATTTCAAACATACAGGGGTTGGACAAAAATATGGAAACACCTTTTAAAAAACATGTTTCTTTGCTTAATATGGTGTAGGAAACCCGTTGGCATCCAAAACAGCTTGCAGTCTTCTCGGAATGGATAAATACAGTTCCTGTATGTGTGCCAAGGGAATATTATACCATTCTTCCTGCAAAACGGTGGCAAGTTCAGATAACGATGTTGGCGGTGGATAACGAGAACGCACTTTCCGTTCCAATGTAGATCACAAAGGTTCGATAATATTCAGGTCTGGTGACTGTGGTGGCCAGAGGAGATGGGATAAATCCTCCTCGTGCTCAGAAAACCAGTCCTGGACAATGTGAGCTGTGTGAACAGGGGCTTTGTCGTCTTGGAAGACACCATCACCATCGGGGAACAAAGTTTGTACCATGGGATGAACTTGATCTGCCAAAATGTTCACATAAGTCTTGGCAGTCATGTGCCCTGACACAGTTATCATGGGGCCAGCAGAGAACCACGATATGGCTGCCCAAACCATAACAGAACCCCCGCCATGTTTCACTCTTGGCAACAAGCAGTCTGTATTATAGGCTTGAGATGGCGTTCTCCAGACGTAAACTCGTCCAGAAGTGGGAAACAATGTGAAAGAAAACTCGTCAGACCATATTACACGCTTCCACTGCCCTATAGTCCAGGCTTTATGACTTAAACACCACCTTTTCCTGTTACGGGCATTAGCATCACTGATTAGTGGCTTCTCAATTGCAGCACGGCCAGAAATTCCCTGTTTATGAAGCTCCCTTCTAATTGTTTTGGTACTCACAGGGTTCTGTAACACAACATTCATTTCAGCAGTAACTTTTGCAGCTGAGGTCTTCTTATTTTTCGTCACAATTGCCCTTAATGATCGTCTGTCACGATCACTCAGCACACACTTTCGTCCGCGCTGTGATTTAGCAGATGATGTTTTTCCGCTTTTCAAATATGCGGAATAAATCTTCGATACAGTACCTCTTGAAACACTAAACACCTCGGCTACCTTGCTTACGGAAGCACCTACCATACGTGCTCCAACAATTTGCCCACGTTCGAAGTCTGTTAACTCTAACATAATGCAATGACAACCTCACATAACAGTACTCCGACAACAACTGAACTGTTTAGCACATTTACGAAATTGTATAGGTGGCGTTAGTAGTCAAAAACGCCAGCGCCACCTACATATTTCATTAAAATCAATCTTTCTTTTCAAACATGCATTTTACAAGGTGTTTCCATATTTTTGTCCACCCCCTGTATATGCTCTATTATTTATTATGAATAGTACTCTACAAGATATTACTCTACAGTATTGGAATATTCAATGATGCATTGGTTCTAATCACATACACTTCATGGTCACAGTAAAAATACTTAAAGAATAGGTATAACAAATAATCATTGGTTAATAAAGAATTTAAAGAGTTCTTTTTTTAAATTTTCGGCTTGAATTTTAGTAAATCAGGCCGTAGTTAATACTTTTAAAATCGTATAGTAGTTGCTATGTATAACATAGAGATGCTATTTTACTCTGTGTGAAAACCTCATATGACACAAGATATATCAGGATGGTTGGAGGAGAGTTGAAACTGAACAACAAATAAGAATGATATGTATGATGTTCAGAATAGACTCTAATATTTGATTTTAATTTAAATTGAAGACGAAATTTGGTGTTTTGGAATTTGGTTTTTTTTTTTTCAGAAAAATGTCTCTTAAAAGCTATTAAATGAACAAATCAAAATGGACGAATTAGTTTTGAGTATGTAGTTTAGAATCATACTACAGTGGCAAAAAGTAATATTAGGGGTAACCTATCTTTTAACACTATATTATCACGTACTTATTGTATCAGGTTGAATTGCAGATTCAATATACATCCGATTAACGTGGTTTGTTAAGAAACTGAGAGCTGCTACACTTGGCTGAAAGCTCTAATAGACTGAGAATACATACTTTTATATATAACGGTAGAATATTCCAGAACACTGCTCTGGAAACGTAAAGAATATTTGGGAAAGTTTTAAGAAGTATAATGAAAAAAATAAAAAAAAGATTTAACAAAAATTTAACATAAATATCGGACATTGCTGTCACTTGGTTTTGAACCTGAAAAATCTTGATTTGCAAAAGAAACAATTGGCACAATTTGTGTTGACCATTTTCGTGACAATATTACGTGATGATACTAGGATCAAAAGAAATAAAACACAGCAGCCATTACAGGACGAGTTCCCGTATACATCATACCAGGATCTACAAGATTCAAAGTTATTACTATGTCTGCAGAGATAACATAAAACTAAATTCAGGAAAAGTAGGACTATCAAAATCTGATGACCATTAAATAATAATATTCAGAATTTGTATTCATTTATATAACCATCATCATCAATACAAGAGATTATGAATGAAAACAGAACCCAAAGCTTATTACTCTAAACATACCGCAAGGCTTGGCTTTTGAGATAATTTATTTCTATCTTTAGAATTGGAATCAACCGTCTCAAAGGAATCTTTTCTGGACAATCAAGAATATATATATATATAGCTCTAGTGAAGATTTTGAGCAAAATAACGCTAGAAGTGACTTATTCCATTGGTACATGCATAGTAAAGAAAAAGAACACATTATGAACAATTTAGTTTTTAGAATTTATTTTTTGAAGAGAATAAAATGTAATTCCATATACACATATACTTGAACGTTAATATAAAAATATTTTCATACTCTTTCTTATTATGTTTCAATCGACTGGGCACAAACTGTATCAACATACATAATATACTAATTATAACCCTTATATTATGGATAAGTTGCATGACTAATACATTTTTAGTGTTATTTATATCCATTATTGGAAAAGTGGAAAATTGTATATATTGGGAATTCCACTGGAAAAATGTATAGAGCTAAAAATAGATTATGCTGAAAAATTAAAAAAAAATATTTTGTTTTTCTATATTTTTCTAAGGATTTCATTGTTGAATTATTATATTTTTAAGTATTTTATTATACACTCATAAAATGCATTTCTTTATTGTTTAAATATACTGATAGATTAGTTATTTGCATATATATAATATGTTGTATCTTTCATTCAAATGTGGCTTTTGTTTCGTACAGCTGTCACGTTGTAGCAAATTTAATGACCAATTAATTCATCAGTACGAAAAGCATTATATTGGTATTTAAATATACATCATATAATCTAAAATTAGAACAAAATAATGTTACGAGACCTTTTTTTCTCTTACTTTCTGTTAAATATTTTTTTTCGTCCTTAACTAAATGCAATTACGCCATTATAAGATTTTACATTAGCATGAGAATGATTAACTTAATATTGAATCATGTAACTACTGGATCAGCTTAATTACTATTCGTACACATTAGATTAATTATTTTTCGTACGATGTCTAATTAAACCTAAGGAGTCAGTTGTAGTTTTAAAAAAAATTGTATGTGTGGTGATGTTTATATATAATTATATTTCCAATACTTAATTTAAATTTATTCACTTTCAAAAAATGATGGAATTATTTTTGATTATACTAAACTCAAAAATAAAATAAATGTATACCTATTGTTCTGTTAAGAGGTACATTGTATTTTAACAGAAAAATTATTAGTAGTAATAAGTACTTTTTATACTGGTGAAACCTATCAATAACATGTAAACATTTCTCATTTAATTTATGTTTAAACTATTTTTCACTCTCTTATGAGATTGAACCTCTTTTAATCACAATGAATACTAATTATTTCTCCAAAAGAATTGTTGAATTCATGTTTAGACAGGATTAAAATATTTATTATTCAAAACTTAAATAAAATCTACAATTCAGTTAGGCTCTTTTTCATGTCCTAGTAAATAAACATTTATTGAAATTCTGAATATAAACAAAAATAAATTAAATGTTAACAGTAATTCACAGAGAGATACAACTTTCCATTAAGCAGAATTTTGTTTCTCTGAAATAATAAAAATAAATTCTTTCTTTGTTCTAAAAATATTAATTTCTGGGAATGTTCAATTTTAATACTGAAAGATAAATATAAAATTTAAACAGTAAACACATATTCATTTTTTACTTGTATCTACGAATGAAAATTTTTCAATACCTGTTTCGAAATTAGTTCTAAAATTACTGAACATAATTGTATCTCCATTTATTTTAAACAACTTTATATAATGTACTTAAGAATATTTGAATTAATTTAATACAATATGTGCGCTCTAGTATATTCTAAAGAATTTAATATCATGTAAAGGGCATTTTAAGTAATTTTATCATATGCATTTTAGCATAATTTAAATAGATAAATCTTGTGAAGAAATAGCAGGTCAATAAATTAGGTATCTATTTTTTTCCTTTTGTCTTGAATTTCAACAAAGAAAGGAGGACAGATAAAAAAAAATGGCTTTACCGAAGAAAATCCAGTTTGAGGAAAATATTTAACTTACGATTCAGACATTTTATAAATTACATTATTAAAATTATATTTTCATTTGAATTATTTGTTAGTTAAAGGCAAATTTTAAGCTATAACAAATTTATATCATTTTGACGTTTTTTCTTTTTTCTGGATTTCGTTCATGATTACCAATTCTCACATTCTTTATTTTATTCAACAGAACAACACATCGTTGTCCATTTATATAATTTAAGAGCTGTTTGTAATAATGTAATAAAAAAAAACGTAAAATATGATGCTCCCACCCAATTACACATATAAAGAACTTTCTAATTCAGCTAACATTATAAAAACAGACATATATAATTGCTAATTTTCTAAATCAGACTGATTATAATTAATTTGTTGCAATTTTTACTTTCTCATCTATAATGACACTTAAGTAATTATTAATGTAATAAATATTATACTCTTCTTTAAATTATGATAAAATAATCACATAAATTCTTACTATTTTTTTAAACATTATGTTATTGAATAACAGCAGTCATGTAATTTCTGTCTTCATGAATTATAATTATAGTGAAAAATTATACCATATTAAATAATCATGATATTGAATTATAATGACAGAAATGTAAAAAACTTAGGATTTCAAAAGAAAAATTATTTAACATATTTTTACCTGCAGTTATATATTTATAGTCAAAATTTATCTGAAATTAAAACATTCCTTTCTATATAAGTGTGCTAAGAAAATTTATTAAAATTCTGTTTTTCATAATATGCATATTACTTAATTTTGTTATTATAAAATGTGCTGAAATTTTAAATTTAAGGTCATTTAATAATTAATTAATTATTAAATGTGGTGAAATCTTTCTTCTGACTATTTTTTTAAAATAATTTATATATATATATATATCTTTTAGTTCCTTTTTCAGTATGTATTTCTTTAAAAATTAATTTTTAAATATTCAGATACAAAAAAAAAATATTCTTCTTCAAATATACAAATAATATTTTGAGATTATTTATAAAACTTTTAGATACATTTGAAGTTTATTATGCTATAATGCAAGTTAAAAAATTCATCTTAAAATTTATAATGGTCAAAGTCCACATACTTTTAAACAAATATTCTTACATTACCTAAGTTTAAAACAATTATCTGAATATAGTTTTTCTCGGAAAACTTTAAAATTAATTAAATCACAGACCACGTAACAACATCCAATATTGCAATCCGATTATTTTGATACTAAGGGTGATGCAAGAATAGCCTAGATAATCCTATTGTATTCAGTGTCCTTGAATAATCTTTCATATCCTGTCATCCATGTTAGTAGTTTCTTAATGTTCCTTGTTCTTTATATAAGTATCCCTTTATTCAACCAAAATAATATTATTTCCATGGCATCTTCCAGCGGATATGGAGAAAGCTTCATTCCATGGAGAAAAAATATCGCTAAGTCTTCCGGGTGTTTGGATGACATTCCTGATCACACCACAAAATAATTGCCATCACTAGATTCGTGAAAGATATCCTAACAATCAAAGTAATCCTTCGAGGAACGTTTAATGGTGTATCTTTATAGTCTTCCTCTATTTCATTATGTTTTTTATTCTTTTTGTGTTATTAGCAAGATTGATTTCTAATATACTATGGAATATATTATTAATATAACAATATTGTACTATAACCCTATATTTATAACTAAGTACGTTATCGAGAATTAGAAGAGACAATAATAAATCAATGGTCATTAGGTTAAAAAGAAAATTTATGCTCTTCAAATAAGGCATATATGTTATAAATATAAGCGTGTCACATATATATATATATATATATATATATAT
>BMAW01052605.1:0-25495 GCA_019974015.1 Nephila pilipes | reverse complement strand
TCGTGGCCGTTCCGGTGCATGGTACTGGCCGTAATGTCTCTCTCGGCTTGGTGTGTACTCAGAATAAACAATCTATCCTCTCTAAAAGTGACGCATATGTCTTGGAAATAATAATATCATCTCTCCATCAAACGAATTGTAAATGTATAGAATAGCAAATGTACAAAAAATTGACGCATGTCTTCGGAAATAATAATGTCTCTCCATCCAAACAGTGTAAATAATACTCGAATTAACAATCTATCCTCTCTAAAAGGTAGAAAGCGCATGTACTGATAGCAATATATGCTCCATTCCAAACGGGTGTAAATGTATAGAATAAACAATCTATCCTCTCTAAAAAAGAATTATTTATATGTCTTCGGAAATAATAATGTCATCTCTCCTCCAGTATTGTACTCGAATAAACATCCTCTCTAAAAGAATTGACGCATGCATATTTAAATAATAATGTCATCTCTCCATCCAAACGGTGTAAATGTACTCGAATAAACCATCTATCTCTCTAAAAAAAAGTGGCCGCATGTTCCGGAAATAATAATGTCATCTCTCATCCCGGCGTGTAAATGTTGCTCGAGGCTAAAACCAATCTATATATAAAATTGTACTATGTCTTCCCTGATAATGTATATATGGCTTGGTTGCTCAGTATATTCTATGTCTCTAAAATTTGTTTGCATGTCTTCGAAATGTGTCATCTCTCCGTCAAACAGATTGTAAATGTACTCGAATAAACAAATCTATCCTCTCTAAAAGGTAGGCATGGCGGAAATAATAATGTCATCTCTCCATCCGACGATTGTAAATGTATACGAATAAACAATCTGTCATATACCAAAAGTGACGCATGTCTTCGGAAATAATAATGTCATCTCTCCATCCAAAACTGGTGTAAATGCCTCAGGAAATAAAACAATCTATGCTCTCTAAAACTGGCATATACTTGAAATAATCAGCTATGTCTCTCCCATCCAAGCTGGTAAGTATAGACAAACGATATCTCTAAAAATTGACGCATGTCTTCCCGATAATATTATTCCAACGTAAATGTGCTCCGACCAAACGTCTATCATATAAAAAATTGACGCATGTCTTCGAAATAATAATGTACATCCAAACGGTGGCCGCCAGACAAACAAAGTATCCTCTTAAAATTGACGCGCCTTCTTCCGGAAATAATAGTAATGTCTCTCAAATTCCAAACGGTATGAAATGTGCTCGAATAAACAATCTGTAAGAGTGACGCATGTCTTCGGAAATAATAATGTGATCTCTCCATCCAAACGGTGTAAATGTACTCGAGCTTAACCAAATCTATCCTCTCTAAAAAAATTGACGCATGTCTTGGAAATATAACAATGTCTCCATCCAAACGTGCCATCAACACTCAGAATAACTAATCTATCACTCTCTAAAATTTGACGCATGTCTTCAAAATAACCAATGTCATCTCTCCATCCAAACGGTGTAAAATAATTAACAATCCTCTCTTTAAAATTCGGCGCATCAATGTTCGGAAACAACTAATGCATGTCTCTCCATCCAGAGCAGGTGTGCATGCTCAGATTAACATCCATATACTCTAAAAATTGACGCATCAATGAAATAATAATGTCATCTCTCATCAAACGTGGTGTAAGTAGCACTTGAATAAACCAGTCATATCTCTAAAAATTGCGGCGCGTAATGGCTGAAATAACCATGTCATCTCTCCTTCCAAACGGTGTGTATGAATAAGCGACAAATGTCACTCTTAAAATTGGCGTAATATTTTGGAAATAATAATGTAAATGCCATCCAAACGTTGTCATGCTCCGAATAAACAATCACCATCTCTAAAAATTGACGCATGTCTTCGGAAATAATAATGTCATCTCTCCATCCCAGAGCGGTGTAATGTACTCCGAATGACAAATCTGTCACTCTAAAATTTGACGCATGTCTTCAGAAATAATAATGTCATCTCCATCCGACTTGATTTTAAATGTGCTCGAATAAACAATCTATCATATAAAATTGACGCGTAATAGCTGAAATAATATTATTCATCTCTCTCCATCCAAACGGTGTAAATGTATAAACAAAATACATATACTAAAAGTGACGCATGTCTTCGGAAATAATTATATATAGCCCAGAGCAGGGTGCCAAGTAGCATAAGATAAACAAAATATCCTCTCTAAAAATTAACATGTGGAAATAATAATGTCATCTCTCCATCCAAACGTGATACGATAACTGCTCGAATAAACAATCCTCTCTTAAAGGTGGCGCATGTCTTTGGAAATAATAATGTCATCTCTCCATCCAAACGTGTACTCAAGATTAAGCAATCTATCCTCTCTAAAATTGACGCATGTCTTCGGAAATAATAATGTGTCCATCCAAACTGTTGAAGCACTCAGATAAACAAAATCTATCCTCTCTAAAATTGGCCTCACAGGAAATAATAATAATGTCTCTCCATCCAGCGGTGTAAAAATGTGCTCTGAATAAACAGTATATAAAATTTATTTGCATGTCTTCAGAAATAATAATTTTATCTCTCCCATCAAGCATTGTGACATACTCAAATAATCTATCACTATAAAAAGTGACATGTTGGAAATAATAATGTCATCTCTCAAACCAAACGGTGTAAATGACATAGAATTAACAATCTTATCACTCTGGGAATTAGTGTCTTCCCGATAATAATTTACCTGTAAGCATGGTGTAGTAACATGGATAAGCCGTCTAACTTCTCCTACAGGAGTGACGCATGTCTTCCGGAAATAACAATTTCATCTCTCACAAAACCCAGTACAATGTACTCGAATTAACAATCTATCCACTCTAAAAATTGACGCATATTTCGGAAATAAATAATTTGCCTCTTCCACTTCAAGCAATGGTGTAAATGTACTCAGGAATGACAATCCTCATATAAAGAATTGTACATGTCGCTGATATGTTTTGTCTCTCCACGTCCAAACGGTGTAAATGAACTCGAATAAACAAATATCACTCTGAGTGACATGTCTTCCGGAAATAATAATTTACCTCTCCATCCAAACGGTGTAAATGTACTCGGACAATCTATCTCTCTAAGGAGTGGCCATATATTGCGAAATATGAAGTTTATTCTATTGGCAGGCATGGTAACAAATTCAAGCAATCTGTCCTCACCAAAATTTGACGCATGTCTTCCATGTTGCCCTCTTCTGTCAAACGGTGTAAATGCTCAGATAAACAATCTATCATATATACAAAAAATTGTGCCTTTGAAATAATAATGTATACCATCCATTGATTGTAAATGAATAATATCCTCTCACAAAAATTGACGCGTAATGCTTTCCGGAAGCTTAATAATGTCATCTACTCCATCCAAACGGTGTAAATGGCACTCGAATTAACAATCTATCATAAAATTGACGCCGTGAATAATAATGTCATCTCTCCATCCAAGCAGAACAATGTATGATTAACAATGTATGCTCCTTAAAAGGTGACATGCTTGAGTAATAATATAATACCCTCCATCCAAACTGATTGGCAAATGTACTCAGATTAACAGTCTATCCTCTCAAAATTTGACATGTCTTTGGAAATAATAATGCATCTCTCCATCCAGGCTTGTGTAAGAGCACTCGAATGGCTTTGTCCCGCCATACCAAGGGCATGTCAGCTGAAGTAATAATAAATATATGTCCCAAAACTTGGTGTACGAAATGGCAACAAGATTGATCATCTCTCTAAAATTGACGCATGTCTTGGAAATAATAATGTCCATGCCATCCAAGTGTAAATAGCCAACAAACCGACGATATATATAAAAGGCTGACATGCTCTTTGGAAATAATAATGTCATCTCTCCATCAACGATTGTAAATGTACTCGAATAAACAATCTATCACTCTCTGAGAACATGTCTTCCGGAAATAATAATAATATCTCCCGTCCAGAGCAGTTTAAGTAACACTCCGAATAACTTGTCCATCCTCTCTAAAATTGACGCATGTCTTTAAAATAATAGCCATCATCTCAAACCCAGTTGTAAATGCTTACTCAGACCAAACTATCTATCCTCTCTAAAAATTGACATGTCTTCAGGAAGTAAACCATTAATACCATCCAAACTTGGTGGCAAATTCTTCTCCCAGGTGCTGTCTATCATCTCTCCTACAAAATTGACATAATAACTGGAAATAATAATGTGTCTCTCCATAAGCGGTGTGAAGTAGCCTTCGGTAACGATATCTCTCTAAAGAGTGGCGTAATGGCTGGAAATAAGCAATGTAAATGCTCACTTCAAGCGTTGGCAAATGTACTCCAGAATAAACAATCTATCCTCTCACCAAAAGATTGTGCTTCCCAAAATAATAATGTCATCTCTTAAGCAGTTGCAGTAACAGATAAACAATCTATCCTCTCTAAAATTGGCCGCATATATTCCCGGAAATCATGTTTTAATCTCTCCATCCATTGGTATAAATGTGCTCGAACCAAACAAATACTCCTCTAAAGATTGACATGTCTTAGAAATAATAATATAATATATCATCCAAACGGTGTAATGTATAAAGATTAACAATCTGTCACTCTCCAAAAAATTTGACACTTGTCTTCAAAATAATAATGTCATCTCATCCGAGCAAAATGTACTGCTCGAATAAACAATCTATACAAAAATTTGACGCATGTCTTGGAAATATGTGTCGTCTCTCCGTAGAAGCAGTTGTAAATGTATAATTCAACAAATCCTCTTTTCAAAATTTGCATGTCTTCGGAAATAATAGTTCATCTCTCCATTAAACCCAGTGTAAATGTGCTCAGATAAACAATCTATCCTCTCTAAAAAAAATTCACGCATGTGTTGGAAATAATATTATCTCTCCATCCAAACATGAATTGTAGTATAGTCAACAAATATACTAAAAATTGACGCATGTCTTCCGGAAATAAACAAAATTTCTCTCTCCATCCAAACCCAGTGTAAAATGTACTCCAGATATTGATATCACTCTACAAGTATTTTAATATTTCGGAAATAATAAATTTACCCTCTCCATCCAAACAGTATAAATATTGCTCGAACAACAAATGTCCCTCACAAAAGTGTGCATGTCTTCCAGGAAATAATAATGTCATCTCTCCATCCAAGCGGTGTGTACTCCAGATAAACCAAATATCTCTCTAAGAATTGACACTGTCTTGGAAATATGTCTCCATCAAGCGTTGGCCAAATGTGCTCGAATTAACTTAATCTGTCATAAAATTGTGTTTGGAAACCATGTGTCTTCCTTCAGAAGCGTGCAAAATGCTCAGTTAGCAAATCATCTCTAAAAATTGACGCATGTCTTCGGAAATAATAATGTCATCTCTCCATCCAAACGTGCCGTGATTAACAATCTATCCTCTACAAAATTGACGCATGTCTTCGAAATAATATCTCTCTCCATCAGAGCAGTTAACAAATAATATAAATTCAACATTCTATCACTCTCTGAAATTATTTAGGAAATATGTCAACTCTCTCCATCAAACGGTGTAAAATGTACTCGAATAAACAATCTATCCTCTCTAAAATTGGCATGTCTTCAAAATAATAAATGTCATCTCTCTCCATCAAACGGGTGTAAACAGATTAACAAATCCTATATCTCAAAATTTGACGCATGTCTTTTGGAAATAATAATTTCATCTATATCCAGAGCAGTGTAAAGTATATAAAATTGACAAATATCACTCTCACAAAGATTGACATGTCTTCAGGAAACAATGTCTGTCCAAGCAGACAACAAATGTGCTCGAATAAACAATCTCTCTAGAATTGACTCTTCCAAAAGGTAACCATTTTAATATATATTCAATTGTAAATGTGCTCCAGACAACATCTATCCTCTAAGAATTATTTGCACTGTACAAATATCATTTACCCTCTCCCATCCAAACGTTAAATACTCTGGATGGCAAATATCTCTAAAATTATTTTGCATGTCTTAGAAATAATAATGTCATCTCTCATCCCGAGCAGTATGCTCGAATAAACGATATGCTCTAAGGGTGACGCATGTCAACGGAAATATGTGTCGTCTCTCCCATCCAAACGGTGGCAAAAATGTACTCCAAAACAAATCATCCTCTCTAAAAATTGACGCATGTCTTTAGGAAATAATAATGTCATCTCTCCTCAGAGCAGTACTTAAATGCTCGAATTAACAAATCTATCCATAAAAGATTGACATGTCTTTGGAAACCATAAAATTTACCCTCTCATCCAAACGGTGTAAATGTATAGGATAAACAATCTATCCTCTCTAAGAATTGACGCGTAATGTTCGGAAATAATGTTTCATCCAAACGGTGTAAATGTACTCCAGATTAACAATCTATCCACTCAAAATTGACATAATGGCTTCCGAATAATAATTTACCTCTCCATCCAGTAAATGTATGGATAAACAGTATCTCTCTAAAAAATTGACGCGTAATGTTCAGGAAATAATAATTTCTTCTCCTTCAAGCATTGTAAAAGTGACAGACAAAACAATCTATCACTCTAAGGTGACGCATGTCTTCAAAATAATATTGCCTCTCATCAAGCTTGAATTAGTAACACTCCGGATATGTCTATCTCCTACAAAAAGAATTGACGCATATGCTAGGAAATATCATTTTATCTCCATCAACGCTGTAAATGTATAGATGACTTCTCTCTCTAAGAATTGACGCATGTCTTCAGAAATGTGTTGCCTCTCTGTCCAAAGCGAGGGTGGCAAATACACTCAGATGAAAACAATCTATCCTCTCTAAAAGTGACTGTCTTTGATAACCAATTTCATCTCTCCATAAGCATTTTAGTATACTCGAATAAACATTCTATCACTCTACAAAATTGACATGTCTTCCGGAAATAATAATGTCATCTCTGTGTAGGTGTAAATGTAGAATAAACAATCTATACTCTCTAAAATTATTTGTATATTTCCGAATAATAATTTCATCTCTCCATGCAATTGTAAATGTATAGTTCAACAATCCATCACTCTCTAAAATTGTGCGTAATGTTCGATAATAATATGTACTCCAAAATTGAGCAGTTGTAAGTAATAGAATAAACAGTCTGTCTCTCTAAAGGTGACATATATTTCGGAGATAATAATTTCATCTCTTATTCCAGGCGGTGTCAAGTATTTGAATAAACCAATCTATCCTCTCTAAAAGATACGGCGCATGTCTTCGAGAATAATAATGTCATCTCTCCATCCAAAATAGTTGTAAATGTACTCCAGTCAACAATCTATCCTCTCAAAATTGACGCGTAATATTTGATAACCAAATATCATCTTTCCATCCAGAAACTTGGTGTAAATGTTAACAGAATAAACAATCTATCTCTCTCTAAAAACTGACTTGTATCTTCGAAATAATATTCTACCATCTAGCGGTAGTGTATAAGAATGACAAGTATTCATATAAAGTGACTCAATGGCTGACCAAGCTGTGTAAACCATCCAGAAGCGGTGTATTGTGCTCCCGAATGAAACAAATACTGTCTATAAGTGGGCATATTTTAGAAATAATAATTTTATTATATAATCCCGACGTTGTAAAGTAACCATTTGGATAAACCAATCTGTCATATAAAGGCTGACTTTATACTTCGGAAATAAACAAAGTATATACATCCGGAAACTTGGTGTAAAATGTATTGCTCAGATAAACAATCTATCCTCTCTAAAATTTGACATGTCTTCAGAAATATCATTTCCCTCTCTGTCAAAACGGTGTAAATGCTCCTGATGACAATCTATCCTCTAAAAGACATGCTAAAATAATATTTCATCTCTCCGTAAACTTGATTGTGTGCCTTCAGAATGGCCAAATCTGTCTCTCTAAAAAAATTTGACAGCTCTTTGACTAATAATTTCATCTCTCCATAATGTGTACCAGACAAACAAATCATATAAAGATTGACATGTCTTCCGAAATAATAATTTCATCTCCATCCAAACAGGTGTAAATACTCAGACCAGCAATATCCTCTCTAAAATTAACGTATGCTGAAATAATAATTTACCCTCTCTGTCAGCATTATGCATTATGGATATGCGTCTATCATATAAAATTTGACATAATGGCTGAAGTATGTTCCTCTCCATCCAAACGGTGCAAATGAATAAGCAATCTATCACTCTCTACAAAATTGGCGCATGGCACCGGAAATAATAATGTCATCTCTCCATCCAAACGGTGTAAATGTACTCGAATAAACAATCTATCCTCTCTAAAATTGTGTCTTCCGGAAATAACCATTTATATACATCCCAAACGGTGTAAATGTGCTCAAGGCCAAACATTATGCCTCTAAAATTGACAGCGCATGTCTTCGGAAATAATAATTTCATCTCTAAAACTCAAGCGAGGGTGAAAATGTACCCAAATTAACGTCTCCTCTCTCTAAAAATTGGCCATGTACCATTTCGGAAATAATAATGTCATCTCTCCATCCAAACTTTGGTGTGTATGAATTAACAATCTGTCACTCTAAAATTTGACGCATGTCTTCTGGAAATAACAATTTTACCCTCTCTGTCCAAACGGTGTAAAATGTACTCAGGATAAACAATCATCCTCTCTAAAAATTGACGCATGTCTTTCAATCATGTTTAAATATATTCAAACGGTGTAAGTAACTATAATTAACAAATGTCACTCTAAAAAGTGGCATGTCTTCGAAATAATACATTTACCTCTCCGTATTGAGTGTAAATGTACTCGAATAAACGATCTATCCTCTCTAAAATTGACGCATGTCTTCGGAAATAATAATGTCATCTCTCCATCCAAACGGTGTAAATGTACTCGAATTAACAATCTATCCCATAAAATTGACGCATGTCTTCAGAAATATCGTTTACCCTCTCCCTTGGCAGTGTAAGTAATACTCAGGTCAACAATCTGTCTCCAAAAATTGACACCTCTTTGGAAATAATAAATTTCTCTCTCCATCCAAGCTTAATTTGTAAAATGTGTACTCCGAATAAACAATCTATCCTCTCTAAAGAACATGTCTTTAAAACCAGCAATGTCATCTCTCCTGTCCAAACGGTGTAAATGTAGCAAATAAAGCAATCTATCCTCTCTAAATTGGCATAAATAGCTGAAAATAATATTAATACCATCACTCCAGGCAATTGTGTGTACTCCGAATAAACAATCTATCCTCTCTCTAAAATTGGCCGCATGTCTTCGGAAATAATTTACCTCTCCCATCAAACGGTATAAATGTATCGAATAAACAATCTATCATAAAAATTGACATGTCCAAATATGTTTCAATATATAATATTGATTGTATGCTGCTAGAGTAACAATCCATCCTCTCTAGAAATTGACACTGTCTTCCGGAAATATGTTTACCCTCTCCATCAAACAGTGTAAATGTACTCGGATAAACAATCTATCTCTCAAAGAATTGACGCATGTCTTTGTCATGTATGTTTAATATACCTCCATCCAAACAGACACACTTCATTATTGTGCCTTCCTCTGAACTGGCGTTGTACACTAATTTCTGATCCATATCTAAAAGTGACACTGTCTTCCGGAAATAATAATTTGCCTCTCATCAAACGGTGTAAAATGTACTCAAATGAAATCTATCACTCTCAAAAAATTGTGCATGTCTTCGAAATAATAATGTCATCTCTCCATCCAAGCGAAGGTGTAAAATATTACTCAGAATAATCTCTCACTCTCACTAAAAGTGACACTATTCTTCGGAAATAATAATTTCTTTTTCCAGTACCTTTCCGGAAATCTGGCTGTAGTTATGTGGAACATTTTGGTTATAATTTTTAATCCTCCCAGTAAATATAGCAGGCCTTGAAAATAAAAGTATGTATATTCACTCTACGGACGGAAGTAAAACGCGGAATTGTTGAATGAATATTGTAGAATAAAAGAATCTCATCATAAATCTATAGTTGTTAAAAGTACAGGTCATGCAGTCCTGTTTGCCTCTAAACAATACTGAAAAATGAAATAAAGAAAAAGAGATACAATTTAAAATACAGCCTTTTTTATTTAGTACTGTGTGTGAATAGATTTTGTAATGAATGGTTGTTTGATATTAAAGGTTATTTAAGGATTCTGACACCACTAGAAAGACCCGATGCGTATTGGGGGCTAATATACTTTTGACCATGCATGAAGTGTTGAGAATTAGAGTGAGATGCAAGTTCAAGATATTCATACTCTATTGACTTGGAATTTAAAATTAGAATATCTTAGCCTTCAAGTTTTTCGTTTCCGTTTCATTTTATTTTCATGAATAAGTTATAAATCAATTTTCTCCTGGGCGAACTATAATTTATATATATGCATGATTTAATTCTTGCTGTTAAAAATATAAAAGAATAGAAATATAAAATTTCAAATTACTTCAAAAGGCAATGCTTGTTTTCCAAAGTACTTTCTCTGATTCAATACAAAGCAAGCCATTGAAATATTTTAAAGGAATCTAATTTAATACTTTATTTTCAGTCATACTATTTCATTCATATTACAAGATAGTAATATATACTATTTGGGATATTTCTGAAAGAGGTAAAATAAAAAGTTTGCATAATCTTTATCAATTTTTCGAATAAATATTCTTATACTTGGAAAGAAGAATGTACTAAATGCTTGTTAAAACTATTTGACTAAAGGCATAACAAATCAGAAAAAACAAATTTACAATTTCCTTATGATAGTTTAATAAAATAACAAATTCTATAAAAGGAATCGTTACACTAAAACATAACAAAACAGTAGCTTTTTCGAATTAAATCCTTATTTCACCATTGTGTTTTAATTTCCTAATGTGAAAAAAAGCATAAGTAAATTTGTTATATCATAAAGAATCAATAATAGAGAACTGTTTCATATCAAAATGCTCTGTCAAAGATAAAAAATTTTAGGTTTAAAATTAAAAATTAAACCATCTTTTCTAGCGTGGTGTTTAAAAAAATAAGCACATTTGCTCAAGAAAAGTCCATGGAATAGAATATGCAACTAGTTGAGAAGTGACTATTATGTAGTCATTGATACTCGATGGCCCCAATGTTTTGAAATGCTTTGATAAGATGTTGAAAAAAAAAAGATGATGTTTAAAATCATGTTTTTTAAGTAAAGCTGGAATAAGTGTATCAATTTCCTTTTGAAGATCAACACTGAGATTTATCGCGGTGGATTAAAGATCATCTTTTCGTTGGAGTAATATTGAAATTGTACTTCAGAGCTGGAGAGGTACTCGGGTTAATCAGCCTGCTCAGAAGTTGATCAGAGGCATAGGTAAGGAGGATTGTGGACGAAACCTTTTTCAGTGTGATTTCTTTCTTTATATAATTATTTTCTTGTTTTGCAAATAAGCTGTCTACCAAATTATCCAGCGTTGATGTTGCTCTTCCTATCCTTTGTGGACACACTTATTTAAAATCTAATTTTGATAAAGTTTTTGATTTTGGGGACATTTAAATCATTCTGAGAAAAATGTTCTTCCTTATGTCATTGGTTTACGGATATGTATTTTTTGAGACTGGCAATCTTGTGTAAACTGTTTTACATATATAGCGAAATAAATGTTTTTTTTTTCGTCTTGTGAGGAAATCTTTGAATCACTGGCGTTTAATTCCTCTTCCCTTGCGTACTGTTTCCTTTGATTTTGGGAAAAAATTGTGTCCTTATTGTATTACTCTCGTGGCCTTTTCAGATTTTCTTTCATTGTAAATTTCCTTCTCACATATCTTGCATGTATAAGGTTTTTTAGTATAGGACACTCATATAACTTTCTTTAAGTGTCTTGGAAATTTCAATCCATGCCACATTTCTTGCATGTATATGGTTTTCTCAGTGGATCTAATATGATTCTTAAATGTATTCAGTAAAAGCTTTTATTTCTTGCATGTATAAAGTTTTTCTCCAGTATGGATCCTCATATGTTTCCTTCAGATTTCCTTGTACGGTAAAAGTTTTGAAACACTTCTTCTTGCATGTGAGTCTTTCTCCATTGCATGGATCCTCGTAACGTTGAAGATAATTTTGAAATACAGCTTTTAAACTGAACGGAATTTGTTTGGGGAGACTGAAGCTTTGTTTGTTAAACTGTATCATTTCTTGGGTTTGCAACTACTCAATTAGCATGACTTTCCGGACAGGTAAGCAGACAGTGCAGCTAGTTTGGCAATCATACGGAGATCTTCAGTGACCTAGAGACTACTTATAGATGGCTCTCCAGAATGACTTGACATCGTGTTGCAGGAATTAATAAATGTCCATGGACCAGTTCATAATTTAACACTCTGTTCACACTGGTATGTCTTCGTCGGATGAGGTTATTTCTATATAGAAGGCAGATTCAATTGTGAGGAAAAGTTCAAATATGGTACTTAGGTAGTTGAATAAGCTTGGTATAAAATAACTCTTGTCAATGGAAGACAGGTATTCAAAGATGAGAATTATTGATTATAGAGGCAGTTCGTTTGCAAGACTGCACACCTGCTATATAACGGTCGATTGAAAAGAATTAGATACAAGAAATTGCTATTATTACACTGAATACATTAGTGGATCTATTTGACCTGATAGTAATACATGGAACAAAGTTGCTGTGTAAAAAACAATTTTCTTTGAGAGCTTAAAGAAATGTGCAGAAAATGAATAGTTTTACTTCTAATGAATTGTGAGAAGCCGAATAGACAAATTGAAGTCTATGTTTGAGATGAATAACTGAGGTTTTGAAAAAATCTATTTTGAGACCTGCCTTTTAGAAATCAAAGCGACAAAATATCAACTTTGAAGATTGAACTACAGAACTGGGCAGAAATTTAAAGTAAAACTGCATTTTAAAATTAAGCTAAAATAAACTTTCTTTTTTAATTTTAACAGAATGTTTTCAAGTGAAAAATTTTCGTAATTATTCAGGACCTCCTTAACAATCAATCTGATTTTAGCAGAAAATAATTACTGATCGGTATTAAAAAAAGAGACCAAATGACATTCAATATCATATATTCCATCCCAGCGGAAAAAGTTTGCATTTGGTCTTTGAAAGCAAAAGAAAAAGTTTTGGCATCAGAATTTAAATATCTATAGATGAAATGGCTCGATAACTAATTTTGAGCATTTATTCTTTGGGCAAAATAAAAAAAAATGCAGAATTTTAAATATATTTTCCTTATTATTTTCATAAAATGCGCATTGTGAGGGAGGAATGGAAGTGGGGTGGGGGCAAGAGAAATTTAGCTGTCATGATGATGCTTAGTGAGAAAATTATTGCTACTATTTTATGTTCCATTCATGTGTCTTCCATAGACATATATTTTGAAAATCAGAAGAAAATGCTACAGACATTCCAGCTCTTTCAAACCAAATGAAACGTAATCCTCCAGAGCTGGGATTTGTGTAACACTTATTTAGATTAAATGTAGTGAGACTGATTTAGAGAAAAAAACATTGGTACTCTCCACACTGGATAAGGTGGAAATGAAAGTGAAAATAGACGATTGGGCTGTTAAAATGAATTTCAAGTAAAATGAGTTCTTGTCGATGGACTTAATAATTTTACTTTTTTTCATCAACAAGCGAATATGACCTCAGTTTGACTATCTACAACATTCACAGCACCAGAGAAAAATAAGACCGACGTTTAGCGGCATCAGCCCTTCATGGTGGGACGACTGAGTGAAGGAGGAAAGAGTTTATTGGTGCAAGAGCCGAGTGTATGCGGCGTCAACAAGATTTAACTATGGTCAAATGTCAATCACGGTGGGACGTCAGAACAACAAAGCAAGTCTCAGGCTTTGCGAAAACAATAAATATAATACTTTGCTTCTGAGCAACTTCAAACTGAATACTGAGTTGATGGTTGATTGGTTTTTTATTAAGTATTCAAGGCTACACGATGGCTATTGGCGATGGTCCTCAGGAATTCAGCAATATAGCTAGTGAAGAAAGACACCAACAAATCCTTCTGCAAACTTCCAAATCACGCCTCCTGGGACTTTGACGACTAGAGATTTAGCACTTCCCATTAGCGGATACGGTCAACTAGGCAGGTTCGATCCTTCAACTCGACAGAAACCAGCTGGTTAAGAAACATCCTCTTCCAGAAGACCACTACGCTAATGCATTTTTGCATGCTAGAATTACTCAAATCTCGAACAGCGCATTTCTTCTTCTTTTACGTGCACTAGTGCAAAAGGCATCAAATGCATCCGAAATGCTCCTTGAAAACAATTTTATTGGGTGGCAAGCCTCTTTGTCACATTTTCAGATATAAATATTCCTTTATCCTTTGTTTTTTTAGAATGGAGTCAATCCATTTTTACTTAAGTACGTTTCACAGTCTTATCTCCGAATTATAATACCGCCATTTATTAGTAATTTGCTAATAGAATAACACTAGGTGTTGAGGGAGTTACCAACAGAGATTACGAGGTGTTTGTCTTCCATTTCATCTGTTGAGGAGAACGAACCTTGTTCAGAATTATATAGACATTAGATGAGTTACATACGGAATTTATTTAAATCATAAGAAAAGGCAAAAGGCTGACAGTACTATACATGATTAGTCCTTTCGGATGACGAATCGAAAAAAAATAATAACCTAAAATTATAATTACGTTATTTTACCTTGGCTATGATTCATTTTCTTCTTTCATGGCTGGTGAAACTAGATGCGTGAATAAAATAAAATAGCCAGGAGAATAATGAAAAAAAAGAAAGTGTGGTCGTATCCTCCGTCTCTAAGGCAGTTTTTTTTGTCGCATTGATCATTATGAGTGAAACACTATTTTAAACATCTGTTATACAATAACGAAAAGACATAATTTGTGACGTGTTGAAAAATTGCAAAATTATAACTAAAATCGTTAAATTTCAATTAGTTATCATGTAGATTATCTTTGAAAAATAAGCCTTATTTTCAAAATATCCGCTGCAGACTATCTTAAGTTAGGACATAGTGTTTCTCTTCAGACTATTTTTGAATATTTTAGTCTGTTCTTTGTACCTAAAAATACTATCTTTTTATAATCTTTACATCCTCTGAATGTAGAAACATCTTCTTGATTAATGAATATTTGTTAGGTTTCTCACAGAAACAGTTAATGTAAATTGAAAACCCTAATGTTTGGCTGTGTTTATGGAATAAACATTTCGTTCATATTCCTAGGCCAATACATTAAAATAGTATTTGCATTTATTTGAAAGTAATATTTCTTTCTTTAAAGTTTGCTTTGACCTCGGTTGCAAGTTTTTCTAAAGATCACATTTCATATCATAGAAGATAGACACTAAAATCATAGTACAATGTAAAAACATAGTACAAACACTAGACATTTTATTATAGTTTAATTAACATGCGGGGAAGAGGACACTCGGGACACTCGGAAGCATTCTTGCCAGAGGTCTTTAAATTTTGGAATATTTTTTTTATTAAAGTCTCACAAGAAGCAACACGCGGGCTATATGTGAGGAACTTCGTAATTTTGAACCATGGTCGAGTGACGAGGGCGACAACTGAGTTGGAACGCCCCTCTCCTGATTTACACATCACGAAGTTGGGAGTACTTTTGTCCCCGATTTATTTAACGTGCATTAGCCCCGGCAACTCTTTGGAGGCTGAGTATCGAACCCGCCACTGGACGAAAACCGCCGCCAAGGAATCCAAAACCTTGACCACTAGGCTACTGCGGCCTTGTTCGGAGTGTAAGACGCGTGTGTCCAATGAGAGTCAGTTCGACAATCACAAAAGGACATAAGGTTCTACCCTTGTTATTGGCTTCACTGAATTTAACTAATCGCAGTTTCAGAAATTCTTCGTTTACAGTCCACCATTTTAGTGACTTTTAAACTTATCTTTCAAATCCTTATTATAAAGTTATTCACTCGCGATGGCATTTAGATCTCTGTTTTATGAAAGCAAAGATCACATATGTTCAGAAGCCTTGATAAGATTATGTCTGGTTTGCTTTTAATGCAATATAAGAATCACAAAAATGAGGATCCGCAAAAGATATGTTAAAACTAACAAAAAAGGACGTATCTCATTGTCAATGTAAATATTAGAAGAAGTGAAAGAAGGTAATTCATTGACTATAAGAAGGGTCTAAAAGAAAGAGGAAGACCTTGAAGGTATTCCATTATGCACGTCATTCATATTTACCATAGATGGTACCTCCCCCCCCCCTTTGGGAAAGGAAAACGATCGCTAGGATACCAGGGAGTCCTGATGAATGCATTTACTACAATTTAGAATGGATGGAAGGAATCCACTCTGTAAAACTCCGGTTGTCAAAAGAAAACGATTTTATTGATTCCTTCAAAGAAACAATCATATTGAGTTCTTCAAAGATACTAAAAATACACAATCAAAGCTCTTTAAATAGTTGACGATCTACTTAAATATAGGGATCTGAAGGAACGACGTCACAATAGCACAAAAGTAGGGTTCACTTTTGTCTATATTTTACGGTCAGATGTAATCATTAAATGTCCTTATAAGAAAGGACTTTTAATCATAGAACTGAACGACAATATTCAGCAGTATAAGAAGGTGAGATTAAATGATAGTTTTTAGTTAGGGAGCGACAGATTGTGTGGTGGTCATCTTGTTCTAAGTGAACCGTAAAATCAATTGTGAGAGGTTTCACTTTAAAACGCTATAGATAAGAACAAATGGACTGTGGAAAGTTAGAAAATATGTAATACATCTACAAATAGGATTATCGTTTAATTTAGAAATAGTTATGCAGTATTGGAAGCCTAAGGTTGTATTAGAAATTGACCAACAACTTTATCGGCCTTTTTGAGACATTAGAGCGAAAGGTTATACATTCATCTTTTGAAGTAGTTCTTTTAGCATAATGATATGCAACTTTTTTAAAAATTACTATTATGAGGTTTAATCCAGTAAACAATATAATAAAGAGAAAGCTTAACTAGTATCGATTTAAGAAAAATAGATTAATTTCTAGAGCTTAGAATTATTATAATTGAGAGTTGAATAAACATTGGAAATGTTAATTTGCATTTATTATAAACTATGTTATAAGGTTATAGAATTGGAACTATAAAGCTTCTGATTTAGAAATTTACCACCAGTTAAAGTTGCGCGAAACAAGTGTCAACTGCCTTCTTAGAATATCCGGAGAATATCTCCTTTTCGGAATAGCCTTGAAAGGGATTAAAAAATTCAATTATGTTTCAATCTTTTATGTTAGAGCTCAATAAGCTGAGTGCTTTGAAATTACTCTATTCTATATTTTAAAAGAACTTTATTGACAGAAGTATATTAGAGAATTCTATAATATTTTATGGTTTTTAAGAGGCAAATTCTACGAAAAGAATTAAATTTATGTTTTTGAAGAGAAGTAAGCGAACTCTAAAGACTTTTCTAACCATCACTCTAACGTAGATTTCATGGATAGATTTCACGCGCATCATCTCCTTTCATTGGGACTCGAACCCATGATTCAACAGATTGATAGTTAAGCCTTGTCAGCCATAAGCTCATGACCAGGAACACTTGGCTGCTGTATGGACGGATATAAAACTTAACAAAGTGAATAGCGTTGCGTATGACTTTCACCAACGCAAGTAGAGAGATAGCAACAGTGCTCTATGTGATGTATATGTAATTTAACAGCAGATTAATTTAAGGCTCGAATGCAGCAACTAAATTATCTAAAAGTGTTCTATATTAAACTCAGCCTACTTATTATTAAACAATCTATTAATATTCATCTGAGAACCAGACTGGTACTAAAGAAATTATGCGATTGTTGTTTCCTGATACCATCGATTTAATGTGTCGATCGTGTCAAAGACTGTTTATTAATTGCACCCTGAAAGGCAACTCGAGCAATTATGACGACAAACCTTTGAATTTGGGACAGTGTCGAGTGAAACGGGCGATCTCTAAATCAACTCGTTAAAAAATCATTTGTTTCTGAAGAGATTGAGTATCATCAGTTTCACTACACAGGTTTAAAAGCAGCATCAATGCTCAATTCAGCGATTACATCTGAAGCAACCAATCAACGAAAATCATTCTATTCCATATTCCATATATCCGGAACATCCGTGGTGTCTTGAACCTTATGCGGAATGGAAATACAAGTGATTTTAGTGTCCTCCACCGCTTGTCGACGGAAGGGTTCGATCCACTTGTGTTGATATCATTCTGCATACACCGGCACACCTCAAACCTACGTCATTTCCTTGTTCCAACTATCTTCGTCCTTGCCGATTCACTGTGGAAGCTTCTAGGAGTGTGTCAACCGACATTAGTCGTATACACGAACCTTCAGTCTTAGTCCTAACACCCTGTCTCTCTTAAAATCTTTGGTTTGCGGGTCTGGAACTGCCTCCGTCAATGACGGCCTCACCGATTCTGCTATTAAAAGTGTCATCTGAGACAAAAGCAGAATTTCTACGACGGTTTCTAAGAAGTAATAACGGCACGTGCATTATACATTCTACAGATTCCTTCAATTATAACTTATTTAATGTTCGTTGAGAGCATCGCCTTTCACATCATTCGCATAACTCGATGACGTGCGCCTAACCTAGAAATTTGCATACTTTTTTGTCCGTTTTTTTGTGTTGCATTTTCAGTGTCACGCAATGTATCATTGAATGTATGGAAATGTATTTTCTTTCACTTCACTAATGGACGGAATTTCAGGTAGACCTAATATAAATGAGTTTATTTGGTATCGAATTCTCGGACGGGCAAATGTAGGACGCTCAATGTGAGAGCCTCTTGTGAATTCCTTTGAGAAATCCAGTTTACGGGCAAATTGAAAAGAATGGATCAGTACCAGACACTATTGAGTAAGACTACTTTAGAGCACGGCAATCAACAATCAATCAATATCCTCCGAAACACTCAACACCCAGTCAGAGAGAAACCAAGACAAAAAATACAGGAAGGATGTGCGATTTTGGCATTCGAGACTTCGATACTAGCGTAAGCGACCTGAATGGACGGGAGTTTCAAACCGTATTTCCATTCAGTCAAAGAGCAGTGAATCCATATAAGTTAAGTTTTATAATATTCAACTATTGAAAGCGATTTCATTTAAGAGACACGTTGATGCTGCAAATACTATTTAGTCTCATAGTGGATACAATAAAATTAACAAACATGTTTTGAAAACCCATAAAAATGACAAAATATTGTGGTTTTCTCGAAAATTTAAGAAATGTTCGGGATCAGAATATATTTTCAAGCTACAGCGACTTGGTGAGTGAGTGACTGCGGAGTTTAAGGTATCCGTACACCTTCGAAGAAAATTTTTTGAAATACATTGATATTTGTTATAAAAATACTTTTTTATGCAAAAATATAACCTAAAACTATGAAAAACACATTTAATAATTTGCTTTTAAATCAAAAAAAAAATTTGGAGTGAAAAACATAGTGAAAATAGTACATAAATTGATTATTAGAATAACGCTCATAACTCAAAAGTAAACAAAAATATCATTATTCTGTAACTTTTATCTTATTCATCATAACACTGTTTGGGGCTGGTACTACTTTCATGATGAAAATCTTATTACAATAATTTTTATTGTGTTTCGAGTCAAATAACAATGAAAAATCATAAAAAAGTTACAACAATACATGATTTACACCTTTGTTACTAAAATTATATCAATTTTATAATCGTGAAAGTGGTAGGGGTCCTTAAAAATTGTATAAGGAAGACACTTGCAAAATTTCAATTAATTTGGTTCATAACCTTTTCTGATATCTACGTTGCCATATGTAAATATGTCAAGAAAACTCATTTTGAGAAAAATCAAAAACAAACTTTCAATTGCAATTTTTAATAATAAACATAATAAAATATATTTAAAATGCCCCTGATTTATATATAACACCTTCTTTGCTTTCTAATACATTATTTTTTTTTCCTAAGAGCTCTGAGTATTTTTCGACGCTGCTTTACATTTGGTGTTGAATGACGTGCAGCATCAAAAATTCGACAACTGTCAAGGTGTTTGTAAGATTTTAAGGTACATTTAATTACAGGCGTTACATTTAATGTCCTTAAAATTTCAACACAGCCCTTATACCCATCATTAAACTGTATAACAGCATCCAATGCACCAGATTTTAAAATTTTAAGGCACACGAAAACCTCTTTCGGTACCCTCTGCCAAATTATGCCATTAAAACATTCATTGGCATTCTGTGTCTTACCATGAAGGCACTTTGACAGAAGATCTTTAGAACACAGTTCTAAATATGTAGGTTTAATTAAATTTAATACATCATTGGATAAGCCATTATATTTTTCTTTGGGCTTTTTGCCGCATGACAGTGCTCGCTGATAATAACACCAGCTATCTTTCCCGATAGGGCACTGTCCATGCATGGGTTTCTTGCCACTCGATGCACAGTGGTACAAGGCTGCAATGACGTTCTGTTGAAGTTTGAGTAGATTGCCTACATTATTTCGAACAGCAATTCCATAGTAATTTTGCAATCTGTCAATAAACGAATCGGTAAGTTTACCTTTACCAGATAAACTTTTATTTTTGGATTTCAGTTTGCGCAATCTCGCACCTACTCTTTTCTGAACATGCCCAATGCATTCCAGTTTAGTTACGCTATCTTTCCCATATGTGTCTTTCACGCTGATGAAGCCTTTAGAATCCCCGTCTCCATAATAGTGTGAATACTTCAAACCTCGTTTCACAATTGATCGTTTGAAGATCCTGTTTGCGCCAACAGCTTCCATCTTTAATGAGGAACCTTTAAAATTGCTTCGACACACATGATCTGCTTCAAGCGTCTCGGATACAATACCTTTAGGCATTTTCGAAAGCTTTCTGCAGGTCGGACAATATGATGACATTATTTCAATGTCCACTACTTTGCCAGTGTCGATTGACAAAGCAGCAACACACCCATTCATAGAAGTGTAACCTCTACGCTGCCATGTTTCGTCGACAGAAACACCGCATTCAGCTAATTTATTTTTAGATGAATGAATATTCAAAACTTCCTTAGCTGCCTTTTGCATCGACAGTTCACTTACTTCTGAAATCACAGACATAAGTTTATTCTCATGATTGGTGTATGCAGTTTTACTGAGCCTGGGTAAATTTAATGTTGCACATAATTTATATGCAGCAGAAAAACCTTTCCCAATTTGTCTCATGGCATAAACAAATCTTGCATTTACCTCAGGATAGTTTAATGTTTTCTTCGAGCTGGAAAATCCTGTACAAAAGTCACAATGCTTACATTTTATTGCAAAACTTGAGCACAATCCATACCTCGAGTCTTCATGTAACAGCAAACCATCGTGGAAGCATTTGGGGCAACAAAGGTGTAAAATTGAGCATAGAAGGAGTTCTATGTCAATAATTCTGTTGCCGGTTAGCGGTTTATTTTCATATTCAGCAATTTCTTCATCTAGAATGGCAGAAAGGTTCAATTTTGAAGCACTGGCATTAGCAGTTACAGTACTATTTTTGCTATCATTTTTGGTAAAACCATTACCACGAAATTGTCTTTTTCTTTTAACACTAATTCTCCTTTTTGAATTTCCCATTTTAAACGAAAAAAATTGAGCTTTTCAACAATAAAAACAATCTTAATCAGAAACTTATAAGAATGAGAACAGAAACCAAAACAGATGTAAACAAACAATAACGATTCTCTTTTCTTGCCAGATTCAAGATAAAAATGTATTTAAAAACCTGTTGCCAAATGTATTTTCAAACATTCTGAAAATTCAGATTCATGTTTTAAAATTTATTTATTTTGTACCATTGTACATATAAAAGATATTTCGAAAAGTAAAAATGTAAACAAACATTTCTTCCAACTTCCTGTCTGCAGAAATGCACTTCCGGTTTCAAAAATCAGCTAACGAGTAAAATTCAAATCCCTGTATCTTAAGTTCTAAATAAGGTATAAGCAAAATTCAAACACTATTAGAAAGAAAAAAGTTTAAAATTTAAACTGATGTTAAAATTAGAAAATCGAAAATTTTGACAAAAATGACGTTTTAAAGGTGTACGGATACCTTAATGGCGCAAGAGACAAAACACTATAGCGACTTCGAATGACTGAGTTTGAGTGACGGTGAAGTGTAATGGCACAAGAGCCAAAGCAGAATATGCATCCCAACTATAGCGACTTGGAATGCCTCAATTTAAGTGTTGGTGAAGTATGATAGCAGAAGAGCCAGAAACGATTAAGCTTCCCCTAAACAAGGTGTAACTTTGATCTGGAATTTGGATGAATGAGATTAAAAAAGATGAAAATTAATTGACAAGAAAGAGGGATAAAAATAGAAAAGGTTAGCCCGGATTTTTCGGAGGAGTATGACACAATTTTATAAGAGACAGAAAAACCAAGGGTAAGAGACATTATTACTGTAACGTATTGGATGAATTATGGCCGTATTTTCCTAAAGAAGGTAAGATCTGGAGAGCATAGTGACTTGGAAATATAAATTTGTAAGCATTTGAAGTTTTTTCACACACACTTAAAGAGTTAATTCTTCGCACACACAAACTTAGATGTACTTATCTCAAAGTATTATTATTTTTGAGTGTAACAAGTAAGAAAATTAGAATCATTTTCTTATCTCTCACACTATTCCATTATTGTACTTCAAAAAGTAAAAATGATTTAAACGCACCAAATTACTTCATTTTCATCGTCGAAGACGTTTGACACAAGTAAAGGTTTTCTAAATATAGTTATAATTTGTAAATTTACTTTGATTCATTTTCATAATTTCTAAGACACACATTTCTCATTCTTTAATTAATTTTGATTAAAATGTTGATGGAAAAGAAAAGAAGACTTCATTATACACAAAATTTACAGAATTGAATTTTATGCACATTAATAAAGCTAAGGACTTGCAATCAAATAATATTTAAAATAATGTCAATGATTGAGATAAGAATGTGGACTTAAATTTAAATAGCCAAACCCTGCTAAGCCTTATAAATATGGATTTTAACAATTTATAAAACCATATTATGATAATAGAATCATTAAAAGAAAAATTGTCACGGAAAAACGTAAAAATTTTAGTTAAATGTTAAATATGATACAAAGTCAATTTACTAAAAAGACAAAGATGTAGAAACTATATTTTCCCGAAAGCAGACAACATTTATACAGCGATTAGTATAAAAAAGGAAACACTGATGTGTGTAATATTATGATTAAGGGCACAAGAGCTAAACTGTACTAAATAAGATGTAACTGTGGTCTAAACGTTTGAAAAAAATGAGAAGTAGGTAAAAATTAACAGAAAAGGAAAGGAGTCGAAAAATGCAGGTTAATCGCTAAGGTTTCAAAGGAGTTTTTCATCCATGTTCACCCATAAACAGTAAAACACATGGGAGAAAAAGGTCACTATTGTTGTCTGTGGGCGGGAAGCCAGTTCTCGCCTAAAAGAAAGCAAGCTCCTGAGAGGCATGGAACAATGGACATTTCATCAAAATTTAATTAGGGTGCGTGTAACAGGACAGGATTTACACTCGGAAGCTCTCTTGCCAGAGGTCTGAGTGTAAGACACGTTTTTCCAATATGGCATTGAGAGACTAGTTTTATGAGAGATACGATTTGCGCATGTTTCGCACCCATGATATGATTATGCTTTGTTTTCTTTTAATACAGTATACGAACGAGAAAAAAAGCCTCTCCAAAAGATTTGTTAAAACTAACAAAAAGGGACGCCTCTCATGGTTAATGTAAATATTAGAAGTGAAAGAAGGTAATTCGTTGTAAGAAAGAAAAAAGAAGAGAAAGACCGAGAGGTACTCCAGGGGGCACGTCATTCGTGTTTACCATAGATGGTACCTCCTTCTTGGGAAAGAAGAAAGATCTCTAGGATACCAGGGAGACATGACTCATGTATTTACCAGAAAAAGGAATGGAAGGATGGAATACAATTTGTAGAACTCCTTTGTAGACATGCGGCCGGCGTTTTTCATCGAATCGTGGGGTCGAACCAAAATGCCCCGAAATATCCACCATGGACCCGGGACTGACGCACGTTAAATCTTCCGTGGAGGTTGCCTTCTGGATATGGTAGTAGACTTGCAGCCAGCGTTTTTTCGTGGCTCAAAATTAATTAATTGGAGTGATGGGGAAGTAAAAAGAGAGGTGCAAGCACAGGTGCCATTCTCGTAATTTGTATGAGATTCAACATTACGAGGTTAAGCATCAATAATTCTCGAGTTGCTTATACAGTGAGGTTAATAATTCCAGCAAATCAATCACCACCAATCATCGACACACAGTGCTGTAACTTCAGTATTTTATTCAATTTCGTTTTTATTGAGATAAAAGCAAAACGCAAGCTATTAGGGACAAATGACTTATAAGGAGCCATAGGTATGTGACGAGGTTGACATCTGAACAGATATTTATTTTTCCCCTTTTCACAATCTTCTTTCTCTTTATACACAAACTGTAGAGACAAAAAACGTTCAGCGTGAATTTGCCTGAGTTAATCATTGAGAAGGATGTTGGTGGATATCAGGATAATAATAATCAGGATATAATTGAAGTTTTAACTGGTAAATCACATTCCCCATGCCACTCTCGATCATGAATACATTTCTTAATTGCAAATTATTGATTGGAAATTTTATCACTCAACAGATGGATGATAAGCAAATCTGGAGACTTGTGTAAATAACCTTTGTTTGCGTTGGCCATCCTTCTGCGAGACCGTCTGTAAGATAATTGATTTAATAAGTATTTATTCTTGAAAGTGCTATAATTCGCCTTTCTGTTTACAAGAGCATTAATATTCTATTTACATCTTGAAGAAAACTTTTGTTCTATTTATGAAATAAAATTTCATTTCAAATGAATTTATATCTAATAACTGTGATTGAATATTATAATTCAATATGTTGTGTATAATTGAAAAATAATTTTTTAATCACTCTACGGTAAAATTCTACAAGCTAATGACCCAAACAAAATTTGTGAGATACACTTTTCCTTTCTTTCTAATTTAGACTTTAGGGAGAATCTAATGAGTTATGAGAAATGATTTTGGTAAATGTTGGAGACATACACAAAGTTCACTCTTAAATGACTCAAAGTATCTATGCCATATGGTGATCGATCTGTATATTCTAACAAGGCCTCCGATGATAACAGATTGATTGTTCATGTGAAGGTGAAGAATTGGGGTATTTTGATGAGTGCATGGATTTCCCTACTTTTAAATACGCAGATTTAAGCGACTTGTGTATTCGAAATACGTTTGGTCAAAGATGAATGCTGATAATAGTTTTTGATTGTAAGACCTGTGTGGATTGTGAACCTTCGAATACTTATTTAAATATTGATTCCTTTGATACAAATGCTACTTTTCGATTAAAACGTTCATTTTCCCATTTGTTTATTATTATGTTGGGTATATAAGAAATGCTCAACTAGGATTAATATGTT
>BMAW01052600.1:0-10844 GCA_019974015.1 Nephila pilipes | reverse complement strand
TATATATATATATATATATATATATATATATATATATATATATGCACCACGAACTTGATCTCTACTTTGTGACCTCATTCCAAGAGACCCACATGAGAGTACCAGCAGACGCGAGAGTGCAGCCAACATGGAAAGACGTGCCATCTAATAGATCCTTGATATGTATAACCAATAGTTCTGTTTTAACTTTGTAAATCCTGTACAATAATATATTGTTTATTTAAATGTCATCTTCTAAGAATCCAGAAAATCCCTAGACGACAACTTTACAACAAGCCATGTCCCCCCTTTCTGTAGTTAGGATTTTACAGAGTGAGTAAGAATTTGGCGGCTCCGGCCGTGATAAAAAAAAAAAAGCAATTAATCAATTAGAATTCAGCGCGCCTTGCCATCTCACTGCAACATTACCATTCTGGTAATTTTTTTTAAATAAAGGCACCCTGCCTTCCTGGAACAGTTCTGAAGAGGAGTTTATGGAAAGAAAAAGTGCCCTCTGCACTTGAAGTTAGTGGACAGACGAAGTGCCCCTGCGCTTGGAGTAAATAGAAAGTACCCCCTGCACTAAGAGTTTGAGGAAAGAAGTGCTCTCTTCGCTTAGAGTTCACGATAAATGGATCTAGCATTCTTGAAATTGCCTATTGCCGTTGATAAGAAGATTTAATCAACAAAGAGCCATTCGGGTGAAAAGAATTCTACAAACGGCTTAGTGAAAAAATCATCCCGATTTTTGAAGTGCCTATTTGGATACTCCGTAGTGTTGTAATATGTGTTATCTATTATGTGATAAATTACCGTTAAGTGTGCCTTTGGGAGACAGAGAATCGCCAAGAGAATTTTGGGTGTGATCGTGCAAATATTATCCCTTTAATGTGAAAAGTTCTTTTTTTGAAAAAATATATTTTATGATTTTTTTTTGTGTCGCTTATCCTAAATAGTTAGTTTTCCTTTTAGCTAACATTGGTGTTTTTTGCTTTCTAACGTAAAACTAACTCAAAAATATTATATTTAGTTTGTCAGAACCTTTTCCTCATTCATTCTCCTGTAACGAAAAAATTAAGAGTAGAGAGCTCTTATATCTAATATTGAACCGCTGAAAGAGAGTGCTGTGAATTCATCATTTTATGCTGATCTGTTTTTCCACTCCTTAAAACATTTAACAAGAATCATTACTGATTGTATAGCTCAAGTAATCATGATTTTTTTCTGTTTATGAAAACTTGTATGTTAACACTTTTTTTTGTTTTGTTGATCCAAATATCTTTTTATCCTGTGAATACTAGGAATATATGATCCTCTTAATTCATTTGTATTTCTCATTAATCCTTGAGTATATATATTTGTTCCGGAATAGCACATGAGTTTTCCTTTTCAATTTAGAATATAATTATAATTTTTTCTGTTAAAAGAAATTATACGTGAAAAAAGTTTGTTTTATATATTGAAAAAAAATATATCAAGAATTGAAAAGTATTTACTTTATTTTTCTTTTGAATGATTTCTTTTTTAATAAATGTTGAAAATCATATAAGTACTTTAAATATTGCATATTATTTTTAAGTTTGTATGTATATCTTGGTTGAGAAGGTAAATTATTGCGAATTTTGCGTAAATTTTTATTTTAACTTTCGCAGAATCAATTAAGCAAAGCCAGCTAAATAATTTCAATCAACTGAATTAAAAAAAATTACCAGATCAATTTTTTCAGAATTCCTAATTGTTACAAAATCTTTCAAATTTTATTCGCACAAAATTGCTTACCTATTGAAAGGTAAGAATGAGGACTTGCTCAACCTAGCAGCATAATTAAGTTTAGAAGAACAGCTGAAATGATTAAACCAATGTTGAAAAATTTAATTATAAATAGCACATCGTACAACGAGGAAGACACCAAATTGATGTATGATTATATAATTGTAGAAAAAAAAAAGAAGAAAAGGGAAAAGAAGAATTGACAGAGAAGAGGAGACAAGATGAGGTAGAATTAGAAAAGTTAAGAATCGAGGCTCAGATTAAGTTGAGTCAAGGAACATTAGCAGTAAATACTCGTACACAGAGTAATGAATTAAATAAGTTACAAAATAAATTTGATATGAAAGAAGGTATCAGTCTGTATTTGATATTATTTGAGCGCCAAGCTAATATGATATCCGTACCAAAAGAGTTTTGGGTTACACGTGTTGGGTCTACTCTCACAAGAAATAACGCAATTAATTACTCGAGAGCCTGAAGACAAGGCAAAGGATTATGCTCATGTGAAGATACTGCTACTCAAAAGATTTAAATTAACTCCTGAGAAGTTTAGACAGTTATTTGTCACTCACCAGAAAAGTGCTGAAAGTATATGGCGAGATTTCTACCAAAAAATTAATACATTCTTTAATGGATGGATTAAGGGACTTAACGTCAAAACCTTTGATCAGTTGCGAGATCTGATAATAGCAGATCAAATGAAAAAAAGAGCTCCCATCAAATTTAAGGAGTATCATGTAGACGAATGGCCCGGTATCAACTCGCCAGAGGATTTAGCAGGGAAACTCGAGGAATTTGAAGATGTCCGGAGGACATTGAAGCCAAAACCATTCTTCTCGCCATCTTTTCGAAAGCAAGAAGCCAGATTATCGAATAAGTTCGTTAATTTCGTAAGATATGAAAATCACCACAAGAGAACTGAAAATTTCAATCCTGAAAGTAGATACTATGAGACTAATCCGAGTAAGGAATTTGAAAAACGAACTCCTAGAAGGTGTTTCAATTCTAATTCTCCTAACCATTTAAGCTACAATTGTCCTGAAGTCAAGAAAGAGTAGAAACCTGCGAGACCATCGAAATCTGAAGTACAAACCCATTTTCTTGCCCCGCGAAAAGGGCTACATTGAATAAATATTACCCTTGGTGACAAAACTATTTCCATTCTCATAGATACTGGTAGTTCAGTTAGTGTCACACGTGAAGACGTAAGTACGAAGATTGTCGACCAGCAAAAGTTTTCTAAGAAATGTAATATTCTATACGGAATAGTTAAATCGCATGTGTTGACAAAAGGTACTTTCAAACATGATCTCGTCATAGATGAAGACCGTTATTCCTTAACATGATATGTTATGCCGACTAAGCATCTAAACTTCGAATCTATCATAGGCACAGACATTTGGGAACAATTTTCCTTAAGGTTTACCGAAGATGGTGTCAAGTTCCACAAATATGAGGGGAAAAATTATCAAGATCAAAAAGAAAGCATTCGGCCTGAAGCAAAAGGAAGTATGCAAGAAATTAAGTCGGTGAACCAAAGAACATATAAGAAGAGAAAAAAAAACTCCTTAGTACCAGATTGATGGTTTAGAAGCGGTCCAACGTACACAATTTGGTGTAGGACTCAAACTCAGACCTAAATTTTTCGGACCATATCGAGTTGCTAAAATTATGTCCAGAGATAGATATGTCATAGAGAAAGTAGGTGATCACGCAGACCCAAATGTAACTACCACCTATGCTGATCTAATGAAATACTTCTTCCCCGGGTAGATAAAATCAGACAACTTTATGTTCTCAACAGTAAATCATTTTTGATTTTTCTTGTAATGTTTATATTTCATAGCTATAAACTTGTATATTTATATAGCTATAAACTTGTATATTTCATAGCTATAAACATTTATATAGCTGTAAAAGTGTGTTCTATAAGATTGTAAGGTCATCATGAGATGTCGCTGAGGTCATTGACGCTTAGGAGTGGCCGAGCTGTAGGATGTACATTTTGAGACTCCTTCCAACACTAGATGGCACCACGAACTTGATCTCTACTTTGTGACCTCATTCCAAGGGACCTACAAGAGTACCGGCAGACGCGAGGGAGCGGTCAACATGGAAAGATATTCGATCTGATAGCTCCTTGATATGTATAACCAATAGTTCTGTTTTAACTTTGTTAATCATGTACAATAATATATTGTTTCATTAAATGTCATCTTCTAAGAATCCGAATCTAATTTTTGAATCAAGAAAATCCCTAGACGACAGCTTTACAACGAGCCATGTGCCTCCTTTCTGTAGTTAGGATTCTACATATATATAAACTGCTACAAGCAGCATACAAATAAATAAATACTATTCATTTAAAAACTACGGTATTCATTTATTTTTTATTAACGCCGTATTCAGAAGTATCTCGAGAGCGGTAAGAAACTACGTTGACAAACTTTTTAATTTTGAGCTTTGGTCAAGAGACGATGACGACACCCTGTATCCTCTTTCTCCAAACTTTCATGCAATGCCCTTGAAAGGAATTCAGACCTCAACGGATTTAAAGAGCCTCAACCTCACTAAACGTTGGTTTTTCAGTGGCTTCAGTGTTCCAAAGTTCGAAATTACAGGGTCCGTCATCAATAACCCTCGTGTTTCTAAATGCTACGTTAATAAAACAATCAATCTTTGGGATTAACATTTAAGCTTATGGTTTAAAAGTGGCAAGCATAAGGGGGTTTTAATTTCTGTTTACATTAAGTTGAGGTTTACTTCAAGATTTAAATCGGTCAAATCTTTGAATTTAAGAGAGAGAAAAATATTTTTGTTTTTATTAATAGATTTTCTTTAACTCATATTGTAACTTTGTCTGGGTCAAAACTTTAAAAGCTTTTTTCTCACATTTTAAAGCGTTCAATTGAGCTGAAATTTTCTATACACGATTTTTAGACAACAATACAACAATTTAATTTTATTAATGAAAGTTAATTGATCAAAACTAATTATTTGTAGGTTTTCTTCTACTCACATTTTATGTCTGGGTCATAACTTTAAAAGCTTTTTTCTCAGATCTAAAAGCGCTCAAATGAGCTGAAATTTTCGAAATCGATTGTTTGGATAAAAATGCAATAATTTAATTATAATAAATAAAAATTAATTGCTTAAAAGTAATTATTTAAAGAATTAAATTTACTACAAGTTTCTTGCCGAATGGTCGCCAAATCCATCGTTTAATAACTTATCATTTGCATTAATTTTAATTATATATGGCTGATATAATATCCAATTGAATAATTTATCGTTTGTTTTAATTTTAATTACATTTCACTTAAATATATTCAATTTAATAACAAAATTTATCTTTTTCTTTAATTTTAATTACATATAATTTAATTGATTAATATAATGCTTATTTTAACTAAAATATTTTACACGTATTTATTTTAGATTATAAATTTAATAAACGTCAAATAATAAAAAAAAATTAAAATTAATTATTTAATAAATTCAATTTGACTCAACGTTCCTTTTTGTTCTTAAAATTTAAGGTATGAAAAATTATGTTACGCAAGGTTTGAAAGAAAATCTATGTTCAAAAAACTCGTTTTTTACCGGTGTTATTCGTCTTCTGGGAATATGTTTCTTTTTACTCTAAGAATTCATTAAAAATAACCTCTAAACTGAAGAAGAGCAAATGGAAAATAATTTTAAGCTCCGAAAATAAAGTAAATCTGATAACTAAAATGTATTTGCTGTACTGATCTTAAAATTATTAATTTCCTTATATTTTAAAGACTTTTCTGTACCTTTTATTTTTTTTAGCATTTAGTTATTTAGAAAGGAATTTGTATTATTTTTGCAATAATCTACTAATTATCATTTAGCTGTTAAGCAAAATCTATTGATCAGTATACTAACGCTTGAGTACACATCTATTTATGAATCTCTTGTAAAGAATTAAGAAGAAAAATTGTTTCTGAAATGTTAAGAAAAGACGCTAATATCCTGTAAATATTCATATTTGTAACTATAAATGTTACGCATATAAAGAGTACTTACAACAATCCTTTTTATGCTATCGTTATAAAGTTTTATGACATAAAAACAGAGACGATATCCAATCTGGGCAAATATCGGATTATCTGGATTACGTTCTTCACTATGTAAGTCAATATACGTAGAAAGATAGTAGTTAAGTAAATATTAATATAACTATGTTGAGGTTCACAAGATAAATATTAGGTTTCATTCATCTTTACTATCGATAAATTTTCTTTCAAATTCTAATTTTATACAATTCGCGCGGCACGTATGATGCTTAAAATTGTGCGCTTGGTATTGGCTGTATTTTAATGTTTGTCTGTGAAGTTTGATTTGAAAATAAAAAATTTTATACGCAGTCGCATTGTTGCAGCCAGAATAATTTACTGTCGTTATTCGTATTTCCTAGATGACGTCCCAGGAAACGTATTCCATATCTAAAATGCAGTTAATGCTTGGCAATGAAATTTATGTTTATTTATACTTGGAATTATAAGAATTGATATTTGGCAAAGAAATTTATGTTTATTTAGAATGTCAAGTGAATTCAATTTACGAGTTAAATAATTCTTTATTTCCTGTATATTCTATGCTTATTTCGTAGATAAAAGCTTTGTTGCCGAGTCCCTACTCTTATGTTCATTTAATTTATGCCCGTACTATTCCCGTGGCAACTATTTGTTCCTATTTTCAGGATCCAATAACTCCCATATTCGGGAGACTTAATACAAATTTAAGAAATAAATACGAATATTCATCATCCTCAAATGGCTGGAACGTTATTTTTAACACCGAGCATAAATCTTCTTTATCTCAAGAAACACGTTTTCTGGACATATATGATGAAGAAGCATTCGTTCCAATTGCCTCCTGAGTTCCAGTTGCATTATTCTGAATTAAATACGGACGGTGAGAGCTTTTAATGTTTGCAAGATTCAATCCGTGTTTGCTTTTCGAAGTTGTACTTTTAAATTCTCGAAGAGCCATTTTGTCCCACTGAGCAAAACGGAAGTGCCATTCCATTTTCTTACGTGATTTGTGAACAGAAATCAAAGGGTTAGAAGAATTGCAAATTTCGTCTTGTTTTGTTGATAAAAAAAAAGGGGGGAGGGGCTTTTGTTAGAATCGATCGACAGAATTGAAGCATTATAAGGGAAATCAAATGACTTTCAAGAAAGATCATTTTCCTCTTAGTAAATAATGAAAAGAGTGAAATAATTTACTGATTGGCTTTCGATGTCCTTACAGATTAATGGATTAAACATCCGTCAATTTTTCTTTATTTGTAAATTTTATAGTAAGTCATTATAAAATAATTAAATATAGTATATAACTTTATTATTTGTGTGTGAAATTGCTCTAATTATATGTCCACTTAACACGATCGGGGGGAAGAAAAAATCAACTAGTTATAACAATATAACTTTATTTGAGGTGTTCAAACTTCTCAACCTCAGCTGTAATGTACTTTTGATATCGTTTGAATGTCATGTTGCACATGCTGGGACGTTACACGTTACGTGCGTTACACGTGACACGTTAGCACAAACGTCCGTGAGGCATCACTTAACTTCCTGCAATGTTTGTGTAGGTGTCATATACACCTGCTTTTTCAGGTAGAAAAGTGATAAGGTGAACGTGAATGCCAAAACCGTCATATCCAATTATTCGGTACCCGAATTCCTTGACGAGGTACTGCTTCACTGGAGATGTCTTGTGAGTAGGTAGGCCGTCATGTGGAAAACCCAAAGATTCTTAAGATTAAACAACGGCATACTCTCCCATAATCGGAAATTACGTTCTGTAACAATTGAAAATATGGTGCACCTGTTAAGGTTACATTGTAATGTATTGTAAATTTCAACCCAAATATCAGCTTTTTATTGTAAATTGCACGCCAAATGAGCAAATCATATTTGATGTCAACCTCGGTAAAACATCTAGGATTTTCCAGAGCCCAGTGATGGGTGATTTGCCTATTGTACATGCCATTCCATGAAAGACATGCCTCCTCTGCCCACACTTTATCTGCCAAGAATATTGGCTGGATTTGTATCTGATTCATAACAAATTTACAGCTTACATAGCGTCGCTTGGCATCTCCATCCATTAAAACCTGTCAAGGCGTTGGTCAATATGTGTGGATGAGCGTTTAATTCGCTTAAGATTTTTTAAACTTGACTTTTAGAGAGAACACAGTGTAAACTGAACTTTCTTGTGCTGTATTTCGGATATGCCAATACTTCATCCGATTGAACTTGTTGTTCTATTTTGCTGGTCTGCCAGACCGAGCTCGACTAGATTCGCAGTCTGTCTTCCTTCAATGTTTTACAATAGTTAGAATGGTTTGATGAGAAGGATACGGGCCTGTAGGGAAACGCTGCCGAAACAACCTTGCTGCTGATAGTGCCTTACGTCCACATTCACCGTACAATAAAGCCATCGCGTAGTTTTGGAAAATAGCTCCATGACATCGAACATCAACATACTACAACCCCAAGAAGAAGTCTCTTTTACAGCTGTCTGAGGTGAATAGGAGGGATGTTTCTTACATATTTGCTTACTGCAAACATTTCGAACACCAAGCGCAAGTTACGTCGAAGTTGCGCAAGTTGCAAGTCACTATTTTACACGATCTACGTAATATCTACTCTATTTATAAAGACGATCAGTACAAGGATGTAACCTTCGGGGGTTGAACTGTGGTCCTACTTTTGATTAAGGATCACAAGCGATACCCCTGTGCTACATTGCAATGTCGTGTTTTGCCCGAAAGACAATCGTTTCTCCTTCCGTTCTAGATTCGGGATGTCACGGTGTAGGAAATTACGAAAAATAAATGCACGTTTTAACCAACCTCTTCTTACGTTTATCAATGTCCACAAGAGAAGCACGTTTATCAATGTCCACAAGATGTCTTTTATTACTAAATTTATGAAGTTCTACAATTATATAAATCACTTTCTTCCCTATCTCGTTCCGTTTTCGAAATAGGAATGCTAACTGCGCAGTTTTCCACCAGGTAGAGACGTAGGTGGTTTCATTCAGTAGCTCATGCCAACTTTACTATATCTAGGCACCCTAGACATCCCTTTTATGAATATAGCAGTAGCCGTTCTGAAATTAAGAGGGTGGCAAAGTGGGCACCCTATATATATATACGAGGTTCGTTCAAAAAGTACTTGTAATTTGAAGACAGATGGTATCATTAAGGTAAATTGTTGTTAACATTGGGTGCTGCCATCTGTTGAATGAATTTTAAACAAGTGTGACGTTGATTGATATGTTAGCTTTGAGGTGCCAAATCAAAATTTGATTGCTGCCTCGTCGAGTTGTCGACGTCATTTTAGCTCGCGTTGTCACCATCGGTGTGATCTGGACTCATCATTATGCACCGGAAACAAAGCAAAAATTAAAACGCTGGTTTGCTTCCAGTGAATCTTTTCGGGAAAAAATTGAAGAGGGTTTCATAAGCCGGAAAAGTTATGGCGAAGAATTTTTGAGGCGCAAAAGGCGTCATGATCACGAATGCGAGTAACTGAGACTTATACAGATGTTTAGTGAGTCATGATGCTTACTAAAAATAAACCATTTTCGTTGCTACAAGCATTATCTCTTGGAATTTCTAAAGACTTATTGAACGATTCTCGTGTGCATATAACTTTTTGTTCTAAATCGAAACGTGAGAAATGCTTAAAATTATTTGATAGAAGGGAGAGAAATGTGTGCTAGGTCTGATGTTAGACATTTTAATTCTTCTTTACGTAGCACTTTGTAGAGTGATGCGCTATGATGAATTCATATCTGAGGACAAAAAATTACAGAAAGGAAATATGTTAAAATGCGTAAGATAAACTTAATTTTTCTCTATGTAAAAATATGTAGTATAGAATAATGAACTAATTTTGATGTAGTTTATCAAACAAACCAAATTTCAACAAATGTTTTCAGGGTTAAATTATGAGTTCTTCAAAGATAAGCTTTTCAACAGCGCAGGAAATTACAGCTCATAATCCATATCATCGAATTAAATTTGAAAAACTACATTCTCGTAAAAATTTACAAATGAAACTATAAAGTAAGCTATTTTTTTATTATATCAAGAGATTTACTAGTTATTTCTTATAATTATATTATATGTTGAATGTATTAATTATTCTTATAATAATTAAGTAATAAATTTATTTAATTTGATTATGAATACATCTATTTGAATTGAATAAAAACTTTTCAACCCCATGGTCGCTCTACGCCTCTGCTTAATGCCGGTAAATCATTTTGTTTTCAGAGTGATTTACCTATGTATAGTGTGGACAACATATTTTCAATGCTCGTGTTTCGATTATCGAGTAAAATTTATTCTTGTTTACTTTTTGATTCATAGGGGCATTCCTGATATAGAAAACAAATTTTCTTTTTTTCACCTCCCTATTCGTGCTTTGACAACTTGCTTCCGCCGTGTAGTGGGGCTGATACACATTCCATCCGATCGAGGTGCCAAGTCCTCCCGTTGATATGGTGTAGAATTTTTGAAAGGGAGGTGCCAGTTCAGGTGACGTCCTCGTCACTTGACCGAGGTTCAGAATTATAAGGTTCGTCACCAATAGCCCTCGTATCTTATCAAAGCAATGTTAATGAACAATCTCAATTGATATATAGGAAGCTCTCGCTTTAGTTTGGATATTGTATGTTACAATTCATGAAAGTTTCACTTTGGTAAACTTTGAAGAAAAGTATTACACTCTTATTATATAGCTTATTATTACAAATTAATAACAGATTTCTTAAGTTTTATTTTATAAAGTTTCTATTCTTAAATTTTTGTATAATTTGAAAATGAGTGATTTTGTAACAATAGAGAAGTAGCGGTAGAAAAAAATGCTGACTACAGCGAATATAGATATTTGTAAAGCAACTCCGGAAGCTTTTCAGATTTTTATAGATCTTCTGATGATGATTTCGAAAGGGCTTGGTCTTTTTGCGAACGGAATTTCATATTAGATCTTGTTTTAATTCTGTCATGCTGAGAGTTGAAACATGGACTTCTTTTTATAAATTTCAAT
>BMAW01052599.1:0-18788 GCA_019974015.1 Nephila pilipes | reverse complement strand
ATTTCGAAACACAACATCGGAAGGAATTGAATAAGGGTAATTCAGATGCTCTGACGAGGAAGCCACGGCCTTCGAGGTGCAAACAATGTTCGAACAAGGATAGGATCAAATGGCTGTAACTGACTTGTCTGTCAAAACGAACTTCATGCACGCCAACTCCAAATTCTTGGTCTCCGGAGGAACTTAAGAAGTCTCAGACGGATGATCGAATTAATAAACCGATTCTAGAAAAGAAAATAAGCAATGCAAGTCGATCATTCTGGGTGGTAAGCTGTTGTGCCCCCACGGTGAAACGATATCACTTGCCCACCCCCCTCGTTAAACACCTGTGATAACACACAGATCATCCGTCATTGGAATGAAGAATAAATAGTTTGTGCGGGTGTGGATGGACTAGTATTGCTGGTGTTGTCAGAGATTACTTCAGTTAATTAAATTATCATTCGCATTCATCTATATGCAGTTAAATTCTGTTTTTGCTTCGGTTGGACAATTTAGCGGTATATCTACGGCTGAGAAATTCATTACAAATCAACGATAATAAGTAGGATCGTGAACCGTTTCTCAAAAGGACCATTTTTTACTGCTCGTGTTTTCTGTGGATCATTTCTGCTGATATGATACGCCCAAGATAGGTAACTTTTCTTTTAAGAAATCGATATTTTTAGGAAGAAATTTTTGATTAGCATCCTTTAATTTATGAAAAGCCTTATGAAGGTTAGTCAGAAGTTCTTCGATATCATGGAACCATGATAATAATATCGTCGAAATATACCATGTAGGGTTCCCACGACACTCCACTTAGAACATAATCCATTAGCCTTTTAAAAGTCACAGGGCCACTATGAAACCCAAACGGTGTCACTTTAAAATGCCAAAGTCCTTGTCCGGTGGTAAAGGCTGTCTTCTCTCAATCTTCGGGGAGGATCTTAATGAAGGCATCTAAGATGTCATCTGTACGTAGCTAGAATAGAATAGAGAGCCCTGTTGGCTTTAAGCTGTGCTCTGAGCTAGTAATTAAAGCGCTGATCAATCCCCGATTGTCCAGTGCAATTGAGTAGTCATGTGAAATTATTTAAGTGAACTTAAGAAAAGAGAAAAATACTTGGTCTTAAGAGAAAAATCAGTATAGTTTCTATTGTTAAGAAGAACGGGGAGAGGAGAGAAGGGGGAAATCTTGAATTATGATTGGTCGGTGAGCATTCTCATTGACTTCTGAACTTCACTTTTCAAAAACTTGAAAATTCGTAATTTTTGAAGAATTGTAACTGAAAACTTTTAAGGAGGGGCTGTGGTAAGTCCTTTTATAAAAATAGTCAGTATGTCAATTTCGTCTTTCAGTACTTCGTATTTTTTTATACGCATTCAGTAATTGTGAGAAAGATGTGAAAAGTTGCTGGATTTCCTTGATTTTCTCAAAGAGGCTGAAGTCGTCTTGGGCTGCATTTTGCGATTCTTCATTTTCTGAGCATTGGTTTTTCCGGTTTTTGGCGGCGGGTTTTTCTGACTGCTTTTGTCTGTGTTGCAAGCATCAGTTTAGCATAAGTTTTCTTTTATTTCTTTTGTAGTGAAATTACGGTTATTTGTAATGGTAGTTGCTTGGCCTCTTCTCGACATAGGAAACCTAGGGCATCCTTGCCAGGTAGCGATAGAACCTGATTCTTTAAAGCTTATGCAGAGGGGATTTTCTAGTTTTTCTTTGATCGAACATGCGGAGGTTCGATAGTTATTTCCACATTTTAGGCATCTTGTCTTTGTTTTGCAATTTTTTGAGTGATTGAAACAGTTACAATTGTAACATTGGATGGCATTTCTTTTCTTGTCGCATTGCACTATTTCCTCTGCCATGTAAAGAAATTTCTTGAAAGTTTTCCGTTTTTACCATTTCTAGCATAAACAGGGGGAGGTTTTTTTTTTTTTTTTTTTTTCTTTTTTTGGATTTGTATTGTATCATCTGGGCTACTTTCTCTACTTGGAATTCAAAATTTTCAATATCTGATATTTTGGAGCTCGGGAGTCCTTTCAAAACTATTTTAAAAAGGCTGATTAGATGGAGGTTGGATTATGTAGAAATCTACTTCTTTTTCTTTGAGATGAGATGTGAGTATCACTGCCATTTGGGTAAAGTTTGATATAGTTTCCCGCAAGTGCCGATTTGGTATTCGGGGCTACTTTGCTGATTCCTTTTAGTATTTCGCTATAATTTTTTGGTGTTCTCATCACAATTGGTGATATTTTCTCTTCTATTGGTTTTTGCGAGGTTGATGGAGAGTCATCGTTCTGATTTGGAGTTACAGTAAGTCCTGAGAAAGGGTTCGTAATCGGTATTTGGAACTGGGAGTCCTTTCTCAGTTGCTTTGCCGTTTTCTTCTGTGATTTGAATCCATTCTTTTCGGAGGCTTTAACTTCCTTTGCACAATAACGTGGTGGGGGAAGAGGGTTTCCTGAGTAGTATGGGTCTGGTGGGAGGTGGTTCAGGTAATTATTATCAATATAACTACTGCACAGAAAGGGGCATGGAGTTAGTCTGATCTTGTATGCAAGTTCTTACTGTGAATCTCCATAATGGAAGTAATTTTCCTCTATTTCTTGAGTATCAGGGCTTTGCTCTTGATATGTCTGAAGTTGGAGAACTTGGTAGTATTCATTTAATTTTCTTGCTTTTTTGTATTCTACTTCTAATTTTATTCTTTCTTGGGAAAATCGTTTTATTTTCAATATCATCTTCGGTTTGTATGTCGACCGAGTTTTCTTCATCGGAGCAATTTTCTGGGGCAGTGGCGGGCTCCTCTGGAACATGATCGGTTTGTTCGGAATTTTTCTGGACTTTCCGATAACCGAGTGTAACTTTTTTGCTTGGTACCTAGTGACCGATTACGGAGTGCCTAGCCCTGTTGGACTTTAATATCGTGTTCTGTTATTTTTTTGGCTTGATAAATTTCAAGTGCCCAGTACAATTTACAGGTTTTAATAATTTAAATTAATTATAATGAATAAAATGAATTAAAGTAAGCTTGAAAAAGTTTATAAAAATTAAGTCGAAAACTTGAAATCGTGCGAAAATTAAGAATTTTGTTTGACAGGGTTGGGGGGAGTACAGGGTGAAATGCGCTCGTCCAAACAGGAGACAGCAGCTCTAGTTTGAGTCTGGATGTAGAGAGTGGAAGAAGATTTTCCTGGGTTTCTTTGAGGGACCCAGAGAGTGAATTGTGATTGGCTGATGAGTTTAGAAGGGAACTTAGAATCATTTTTCTTGAGATTCTTTAGGTCAGAGTTGGACGGGAAAATCCGCATTTCGTCTGCTGTCAGGGGCACGGTAGGGGGGGGGCGATGCGTGGAAAGATTTCAGATATTTGTTTTAATGGAATTTATAATGCGAAGAAAATTCTTCCTTGTGGTCTATGATAATTATATTTTATGATATTATAGGTTGGAATTCCTAAAAGAGATGGATTTATATTTTGTGTTAGTTTTACTGAAAATTGATCTGCTATATTATCGATGACATTTTGAATAGTTGGGAGGTTTATTGAATTTCTGAAATCTTCATTCCTTATTAACCATTTCGTATTACAAATCATTCTCATGATACCATTCTATAATATTTCTATTTTATTTAAGTGAGATTGAGCTGTCTGTCTCCTGTTGGGACAAGCGTAGGGGATGATTGGACGCAGAAGTTGTTTGTAGACAAGAAACTTATATATAAAGTTTAACGTAGAGTTTCGACGAATTAAAGGGGTCGCATCTCGCTGCCTTTTCCCTATCTCCGTAATGTTTAAAATGACCGAATTTAAGGAACATTTTTAAGAAAACTGATTGATTGTAGAATTACCATTTTTTTTTGTGTACATTTGTTGAATAGTTTTTATTATGTTATTGAGAGCTTTTTTAGGAAATTCAATTAGTTTTTTTTTAAAAAAAAATTATTATGTGGAGTAACATGTGAAAAGTTAAAAAAGAAAACTTGTATTCATTTCAACCTCTAAAATTTTTTTGAAAACTATATTTGACAAAATCTCTCATTAAAATATTCCTTTATGTGCTAGTAATACATGCACCAAGTTTCAAAGCTATAAGATAAGAAGGGTTTTTTAAAAAAATGTTCCTTTTGATTTGAAATTTAAACTTTTGAGAAAATGCAATTTAAAGTACAAACTTACCATTTACTAGTGCATACCATCACCATAGCTTGAATTGATTGAGTCATTTGATAGATCATTTTTTTTATCTACATTTTAATAATCTTTTTTTTTTAATTCTAGCTTTTTTTTGGTTATTTGTAAAACTACCTTTTCTGCTTTCCTTAAGTGAACACTATCTGCTACTTGTAATGCTCGACATGTATAAAATCCAGGTTGAACATTTAATAAATTTAATACTTTTAATTTTGTAATGAATCCTTGATTAAATAGATGAATTGCTTCATACACTCCAGTTTTAAAAGTTCCTAATTCTACTTATACATTTTTAGGGATTATGGACCAGATGATGCTATTTAAACTTTCATTACAATCTTGAGTTTTGCCATGTAGGCATCTAGAGAGTGTTTCAGGACTTGACAGATCTCTAAACATTTTTTAGTACAATTTATAACAGCAACAGGTAAATTATGTTAATGTTTATATTGTTCTTCTTTAATTACGGCCCTATTATATCCACACCTTCACCTGTGGGGCCAAGACCGAGATACTGTGTATATCGCAGCTTGTGCTAAGACTCTGATCGATTGAAGATCCGAAGTGCGCCTTCAACTTGCATTCCTCCCCTATTTCCAAAGTAATTTGCGAAACAATTCTCTCTGAGTGCATTTCCATTCCCCAAATTGCAAGAACACCTGGAAAATACTTTGGCATCAATAACTTTTCCAGTTTCATCACTAACTGTTGCCACGACACCATTTAGCGAAACATGCCCCCTCTTTTGCCAGGTGCCATCAATAGCCACGGTTTCATTTGAACTTCCATCATTATTAGATATTTCTTTAGAAGCTATTGCCATAGAATCTTTTGCGACTTCCTCTGTAGCATCATTTAATGCGCGGGTGAACTCATAAAAGCTCTAAGTTGTGGGAGGTAAATTCGCAAAACACTTTCCAGCAGCATACCCTTTGCTAAATGATCTCATAGCATATGAAAGTCTTGTATTAACTTCATACACATTAGTTTCTCTTTCATTTTGTTAAAGTTTGAGAGACTGTAGTATTAAGGACTGGCTGTTCGAAACCACAACTGTCACAACATATTTATAAATCTGTAGCCAAACCTTTGGATTTGACGACCAAAATTAATATGGATACCTTGGTTTTAGCATTTTATGCATTACACACAAAAAACAGAAAAATGTCAATTATTTCATTAAATTTATCAGAGGAATTCAAAAAAGCTTCATACTTCTCATCATACTTACCTAACTTTGACTTCGATACTAATTTCGTGATATTCAATGATTTGGTGCTTCTGAAGCTGCTATAACTTCAGAAGAGTTTTTATTTGATAAACAAGCTTCTCTTCCATACTTTCTTTTCTTAAATGTTCGGCCTTAAACTGAGGCATGGTGAAAAATATAATTGAAAAGGTTTTCGAAAAGAACAGATTGTCTGTATTTGGCAAGTCTAAAATAGCACGTTGCGTACGGTAACAAACGTTGCAATGTAAACAAACTGCTATTACTATGCACTTCAATTTTTTCCTCAACAAGTTGCTGATCGAAATAAATTGTTTTCATGAATTTAAAATCATTTGATAAGGCTGAAAAGCAACATGTGTATCATGGTTTGGTTTCGAAGGGGGCGTGGCAATCAGCTGTTTTGGGTTTTGACACATGTAAGCAACTTTTTTAAAAAATATTTAAAATACTTCTAATATAGCTAGAACAAAAATTTAAATTGCAATAGAAGCAGAAAGATTTGCAGTTTCTCTTTCAAAAAAAATTGAAAAATTGATTTTTTTGACTGATTTGCATGAAGTGACCCCCTTAATGGGATTAATTTATTCACGGACTGTCGATACTTCGTTTGAATGTGAGTGATGCGTTGTTCAAATGTGAGTTTATTATCAATTATTACGCTAAGATATTTGGCGACTAGGGACCATGGGGTCTTTTTTGTCTAAATAAATACTTGACAGGATGATTCTTGTTAGTCTTTTTGCAAAGAAGATTACCTCCGTTTTGGAAACATTCGTGGCTATTTTCCATTTGGAGAACCTATCTTCCAAGCATGTTAGGTATATAAATGAGTCCTTCAAGCCAGACTCGGTCAAATGATTTTTGGATATCAAAGAAGATCGCCCCTGTTGGTTCCGAAAACCTGCATTAACAAATTCCACTGGGTGGTTGCTGACAGCTCCGGCATAAAACCGTGCTGCTCTGGTATAATAATTTTATTTCTGTGCAAATGATCTGCTAGCCTGTTTTGAATTATTTTCTCAAGGATGGGAAGTAGCGAAAGCGACCTGTAGTTTTCTGGGGTCTTTGCCTGGTTTAAGGATCGGGACGACTGATGCGAGTTACCACTGATGAGGGGAATTGCCGAGTTCCAGCATAGAGTATGATATAATTTAATTGAAATGTTTAAGCTTGGAGAAGGTTTCTAATCATTTTATTGGTAATATTGTCTTTTCCTGGAGTTTTTTTGAATATTTAGTTTTGAGATATAATTAATTATTTCAGATGGAAAAGGTGGGGTGGAACGTTTAGAAAATTGTTTTCGTTTGAAAGAAAGTTGTGAACGACACATGTTATTGTTCTATCGTGTTGTGGTGTTTGAATATAATTTAATTTGAACTAATTTTACTGTGAATCGGCCAGAATTTCAGATTTGTCTGCGTCGCACGGCTTCTTAAAGCCGAAATTTTTGACCTTTATCTCTAAACTCCTTTACTAACCCCAGAGGAAGCCACTCTCGGGGTCAAGCGCAGAGATTGTGCTTTTGATTTGATTGCTTTGAAATTGTTTAATTTTTTTTACGAATGTTTTTATTTACTTTATTCGAGTGTTTTTTATCAGCTGGGATTCTGAAAACTGCCAGATTTTTTTGGCTCTGTTTTTGTATCTAATTAGATCTTTGATTTCCCCGCTGGTAAAATATTGCTTTGGTGGTGGAAGTGTTGTAGACGATGTCTCGTATACATCAGTGATATTTTTAGTTCAGTCTGTGACTTGCTATTCTAGTTCATTAAAATTTCTGGGTTTGGGGAGGACTTTTGAAGTGTAATGTATTATTTCTATTTGGGATGTGGAGTTCTACATTATTAAGATCTGTTGCTATTTTTGCCGGATTATAGTCGGAACTTAGTTCGGGAAGGGAGGTGAGGGTGATTGGCCAATGGCAATCACTCGCTGGGAAAAGGTTTAAAGTTGATTGGGTATTGCTGCCGAAACTGGTTGAAGTCGGTGTTATGTTGCTCTGCAAAATTTCTCAATTTTTTTTACCTCTGGAGTTGGTAGAAGTACATCTCCAACTGGTATGTTTGGCGGTGAAGTCACCGCAGATCACAGAGGGTTTTCCTACGTTGAGATTTCTCCTACGTTAGATGGTTTTTTCGTTTGATTGCTTCTAAATCTGGGGGAAGTAAAGTTGCTCTGGTAGAAGGCGGAAAATAAGTGGAGGTTAGATGAATTTTGGCTTCGCGCGGAGCTGTGAGCATAACAATCGTTGCCTCTGCCGCTTCAAGTCTTGGGGTTGGGATATTATAGTGCGATAGGGATCTTTTTTAATTAGAATCGTTGTGCCATCGTGTAAATGGTTCATTGCATCTGGTGTTGTCTGTCATTTCTGTACACGTTGTAGTTGACCAAATTTCTAGTGTGTGTTGGTCCCAAGTGTGTTTCTTGGATAAGAAGAATATCGGGGTTGTGCTTGTCTACGAAAGTCCGTAACTCGACCGTACGGGATTGATCCGTTCCATATGACTACTGCGAGTCCAAGAATATTTTTAGGAACATTTAAAGAAAAATTATTAAATTTGGGTAACCATACCCTGAAAAAAAATATTTAATTTTTACTGTCATTCTTGTCTGCTACTTTGCTCCTCATTTCACAAATAGTCTTGAGGTTTGGAACGTTGTGAAGAAACTTTATAGCTTCTTGACTGCGTCGAATATTGTGAAATAGCTATTTTTGCTCTTGTTGCTTGTATTTGACTGGTTTGTGTTTTTATTAACATTATCCTTAGCGTTCCTTCTTGGCTCCTTCTGGGTCGCTTCCGCTGTTTCCAGTTGGTCGAGGGGCTCCCTCTGTTCCCCATTATTTGCTTGTGCATTGGAGGTACTAGGTTCGGTTGTTTTATCCGTTGTTATTTTATATCTATTGTTTGTTTGGGTGGTGGATTTTCCTTTGGATGGTTTGGGGTAGGCAGTGCATCCTTCCCAAGAGGCTACAGGGCCAACATTTCCACAGTTGATGCACTTGGGATTTTCCTGTTTCTCGATGATTTTGCAGTCCCCTGTGTAGTGTTTTTCCGCCACATTTTGAGCAATTATCGGGGGAGTAGTGAAAAAAGTTGCAGTCTTAACACTGTGTTGCTCCTCGTTTACGCTTAAATTGATCTAATTCAACCTGCATATACATGACTTGCTTGATAGAAAAAATGTCAATCTCATTAGCTGCTTTAAGGATTTCAATCATGAAAACAGGTAATGTTTCTTTGGGTTTAAATCTTTTAAGTTGAACAACTTTTTCGACCCTAATGCTCTGTTCAATAAGATTTTGCTTTAATTCGTCGCCGCTTTGTTTGTGAACGCCGGTAGGCCTTTAATTACGTCTTTATACGGCCGCTGATTTTGCGGTTGAGTGATGTAATATTCTGAATTGAACACACAGTACTTTACTTCTTGCCTCCACACCACACTTAAACTATATTTTTGTTTCGGGAAAAGGGCACCTTTCTTCCCCAGTGACAACTCGGACTTAATTTTCTTGATTTCTTGAGTGGTTGGCTTTTTGACTGCCGTCGTTTCTATGAAGCTGCCCTTTTGTATTACAATTCCAGGATTTCAGCTCTGGCTGACGACAAGGAATCTTTGATTTCGTTAAACCTCCTTTTTCAGTTCCGGTGCGAAGAAAATTATGTTGACACTTTAAAAGTTTCATTTTCCATGACTGTTGTTCTATCTCTTTTCGTAGTTTTCCAAGATGATCTAGCTGTCTCAAACTTGAAGACAAACAAAAGAGCAGGTTTCAATACCTTGGTTTCAATAAGCCTGATGGTTTGCTCCGCCTTCTCACCCATAAAAGCATCGATGAGATATTCGACGGATAAAATGTTCTTTAGAACACTTACGAAAAGCAGCTTGAATTAGTCTCTCTATTTCTGTGGCTAGTTCATGCGAGCTTTCCCCGGGTCCATTCTAAACTCCTCCGCAATATAAAACTCCTTAAATACCTCATTAGGTAAATTATATTTAATATAGACAACTTATTAAAAATTTGTCAATAATTTCATTAATTATTTTTATTATTATTATTATTATTCGAATTTATAATTCTCAAACCTGTACCCTTATTCACAATTTCTCTAAAAATTTCGTTCCGAATAATATTTATATCACCAGTAATCACATGTTCTTCATTTATGTATTCTTTATAATCCTTTCAATCACAAACACCCTTGCTCTGCTAATATCTTCAATCATTATAGTTATAAATCAAACCTCGATATTTTTTTTTAAATTTAAAAGCTTTTTTGATTTGGAGGTACTTGTCTATTATAGCGGCGCCCGCCAAATTACTATTTCGGAAGTAGACAGAAAATCGCCGTTTCGATCGTTAATTTAACTAACTTCCCATCAAGCTAGAGCTCTGAAATTTTGGGAACCGTTCTTATTTGCCTAACAATGCAATATTTAAATATTTGCGACCAGTTTTAACTAATATTTTAATAATTTTTTTAATAAACTTTGCCACCATATAAAAACGTTGTTTTTAGAAACGTTGGTTTTTATTTCGAATTATTTAATACTTTTTTTGTTGCCTTTGAAATTGTCGTTAACAATTTTCAATTGACCAAACAGCGAAATGGATGCTGGTTTTACACATTTCACGGGGAACCGTAAGTACAATTCTGTAGATCCGTCAACGGGAGTTCACTCGCAAAATGTTGAAAGAATGTGGGGTTCCGCAATGTGGCGCAGCAAGAAACAGCCCGGCATCTTCTAGAATAGTATCTGGCAGAATTTATGTGGAGGAAATATGTAGCGAAAAAAAAATGCTTTCCATGAAATAGTGAACGCAATTTCGCAAATATGGCCTTTAATGTTGATTGATGTGTTCAAAAAGTTATGTAAATATTAATATTAAACAACTAAATTTTTATAGTACTTATTGGGATGGGATTTATCACTAAACATATAAGAGATTATTAAATAAAAATGTTATTTAAAAAAGGTTTTATATTATTTATTGGTGTGTTATTTGTTTTCTTACATTTCAATTTCGCGCTCCACTTATTTGGCACTTTTAACTAGCTTGGCGACATTGGTGTATTCTTAATTTGGTGGGCGCCAGTTTAATAGACAAGTACCGATATGGTAAGATATTATAAGAATTGAATTTTTATTATATTAATGAGAATAGTATTTTTATGCTTATTATGAATATTGTCAAAATTTGTAATATTATATGATTTATTCATAAATCTAATAATTCAATATTCCATTTTTCTATTACCATAATTACAATCAACACACACACAATTTTATATTTATAAACTAGATAATTACAAATGTCCTTAACAATACGCAGGGGAAGGGCTGTCCATTGTACTAACTTTAAAAACAAAATCCCCAACCATTTTAATTTCTCTTTTCTTTAAATCAAAAGAAAGCATTTAATGCTTTCAATATTGAAATCTTTATCACATTTATTATTTCAAGTATTTACTTTTTCTTTGACAGACACCATATACATACATTTTCTCTTTTTATATCTGCCTCCGTTATTTTTTTTATCTTTTATTATTAGTATTATTTGAAACATTGAGCATGCTGTATAACTAGAATTCTCATAAAAATATTCTTTGTTGTTATCTTGCTTAAGAATCTGAATTATTATTTTTATTATAAAAATCATAGTATTGATACCATATGGGTATAAATTATTATGAGCTTTAATATTATAATTTTCAAACCACAGCCTTGTTTTATAATTAGGTATATTCTTAAAAATAGTTAACTCGAACATTTTCAAATTTATGTGTAAAAAAAGTGTCGTATTTCAATTTTATTGCAGTTTTTTACTGTCTTAAAGTGATCCGTATCGTATTTATGTTGATTAATACTTAAATTAATGAAAATAATTTCCCACATATACACCTCATTCAAAGATGTGAACGAAGAAATTCAAGAGAGAGAGAGAAAGAATTAGCAGTTCAACATAAGAAAAACTGTTCAGTCTTTGAACAGAAAACTAAATATTCATGTTCACTATTCTTCGTTCAGCTGTAGCTGCTGAAATATTCCAAATTAATAAGTGCAGTTTGATTCCAAGATGTCTAAAATGTGAGAAAACCTACTTCGTTAAATACTACGAAAAATCTTTTTTTTTAAAAAAAAAAAAAAAAGAGAGAGAACTTATTTTGTAAAAATTGTAAGACGCATTGACATTTAGCTTTTTTTACGCAAAAAGGCCTTTATTTTCCAAAACTTTCAAAAGGTTCTTAGATAATTTATAAAAAAAACCTGCGTTTCATTCCCAAATGCTTTAACAAATAACTTCAATCTTCACCCACAGAGGGCACCCCACAGATGGACGCATATCGAAAATTAATGTATTTGCATATGAGTGGTTTTCTCCTACTGCATTTCTATTTTTTAGAAGGATGTTTTGTTTTTTGATAGGTTTGGGATATTTCTCGCAGCCACCGTAGGATGCTAAGTGTCCTTTGTGCTCGCAATGGATGCATTCTGGGTTGGAGATTTTGTCCTTGACGGGGCATTCTCTAGAAAGATGGCACATTTTAGGCATCTGGGAGTAATATGGCGATTCTCTGCTGAATGGTGGAAGAAGTTGCACCGGTAATACTGGGTTACCCTGCCTCTTCCTCTGTAGCCTTCTATTTTTACTGACAAGTAGCAAATGCGTGAGAGTTCAAATATTTTTTCGGAAGTTGGAGATCTGGGAAGAGTGGCTAGATAGACTGGGAGAGGTATCTTGGTGCGCCTGTTTGTGAGTTGTACAACTCTGATGGGTTCGAAACCAAAGTCAATTCTTGTATTTCTTCAGAAGTGGTTTCCCTAGGAAGTCCCTTAATAATTGCCTTGACCGGTCTTTGGTTAATCGGACGAATAACGTAGTATTCGAACTCTGGGTTTTGAGATAGGAAATTAATCAGTTTTCGGTATTCCTCTGGAGTGTCCACATACAGCTTGATGTACTCTCCTGAAAGTTTAGTCCGAAGATCTGGGATAATGTTATTAATTGCTTTAAGCTGATTTTTGTAATTTTGGATTTTTAACATTATGGGTGGAGGGAGTCTTTCTTTAGGTGGTATGATGACCTCGTCTATTTGAGGGTTTTGATTTTCATTTAATGTTAGTTTATTAAATTTATTTTGGGTTGTGGTTGTCTGCGATTCAGTTATTAATTGTCGTTTGGCCGTTTTCCTACTGGGGGGAGTGACGAAGCCGTCTTTACGTTTTAAGTTTAAATTTGTAGTAGGTGTTGTAGGTAGTGAATAATGAATTTTGCAGTCAAGGACAGTACGAATAGGAAGGTTAGAGTACTCACCCTCCGCTGTTTGTAGATCATCTTGAGCCTTTGATAGTAAGAGAAGGTAGGACTGGATTTGGTCATCATTCTCATCATAGTCCGGTTGCCTGCGATTTGATGCTAGAATCATCTGAAGCTCATCTCGATAATGCACCAATTTCCTTATTCTCCTTTGGAGCGCTTGCAGGGTTTCATAGGACTCTCTGCTAAGGTCGTCAATAGGAGTATTGGATCTGGAGGATGCTGGTGAAGTATAGTCCATATTTTGTTCCATATTCATTATTTCGAGTTCCGAGTCGTAAGGGTAGTGAGTCGAGGGAAAATAAATTATCCTCGCCGATAGCTCTAAAAAGAGCTGCTTAGATAATTATATTTTATGTCTATGTTAAAAAGCTTAAGAGAGGCGGTTGTACGTCCGTAGCGGTTGGCGTCCCATGCGCTAATTGATCGATACGTTGACGTTGAGTTTCTATGGGCGCCTAGAGCGCGGCGCGCTCTTCCAGCCCAAATCTTGGAAAATAACAGTCACTTGGGAAAGATGGTGTTTTCATTCTGAAGAGTGCAGTCGAAAGAAGAAGTGGAGAAAAAATCATGATGATAGGATGCGTAGTTACGTAGTAATGAGCGAAAGAAGTTGCCAGGATATCGGGCGCCATCTATCGGATGAGTCGAGAACCAGGGTTGGAAATTGAAGTTCCAGAAGAAGAGAAAACTTGCAGAGTTTTTACGATTATCTGTTTGTTGAGTAGCTGCGATCCTGCCATTGGCTGCCTACATGTGAGTGTAAGTTACTGTAATAGGGAATACATTGGAAATTAGCACATAGGCCGCGGAGCGGCCCTCAAGCTCGGGTCGGTATTGTGATGCAAAACTTGGCTTTGGATGGAGTTTGGACTTTCTGCAAGTGAGTGTTCAGTTGCTGGGCTCTGATTGGCTGTCAGCTTGGTCTGCTAAAGTAGGCACTATGGAGGTATAGGTTTCGGTCAGGGGAGGCGCTGAGTGTCTTGTCTCTGGTTGGTTTATAGATTACGGAGGTGAGCTTCCAATTGGCTGCCCTTGGCTGTCGTGTTTGTGATATGGGTGTGTTTAGTTTGGAGGGCGTATACGGCTTGTGAATGAAGTTAATATGTTAATAGCATGTTTTAGAGTAAAAATTTAAGACTTTAAATAATTTAAGGAGTGATAATAATTAAGGTGGGTTGTAGCAGTCTAGTAATACAGTTCTGGGTCTTTTGGTTAGTTCCTATTTTGAGGGGGCCTGGCGCGCTTTAACTTTTTTTTTGGCGATAAGTCGCCAAATATGGTTACCATGCAAGTTTGTTTCTGGTGACCCTAAAAAATCTATAAAAGGGGATTCGACGCTTTGTTTTCTCCTTTTTACGCTGGATTGGATACGAACGTTGTTGATTGCTGAGGTACCGCGATTTTTGAAAATCCGTTGTACATTGAAAATGTCAACGTCCAGTGATTCGCTTCAAATAATTTTTTTTGCGGAAGGTGAAAGAAAATCCGCAGTAGTAATTTGGAAGGCTATGTTTTGGAAAAGGTTCTTTTCCTTAAAAAATGTTTTCGTCGGTATAGTGATCGGCTGAACAGCGTCCGTTGGAAGCCGTTACATTGGATCATTTTGTACCATTTTCGTTCCTCCGAAATGGGAGAAAATCTGCGTTTGGATAGAATTGGATATTTGAAAGTTGTTATTTAATCCGATTACGATTGGTATGGTGAACGTGGTTTGCAGATATTCGTCCGACGAAAATGGATTGTTTTGATTAGTTTTCCCGAAAGGGAGAAAATTAGCGTTTAGAAAGCAAAAGAATTTCTAATAACGGTTTTGAAGCAGTTCGTTGAATATTAGGGAATCAACTACTGTTTTCATGTTCGTGGGTGCAGACTTATTTCCTGAATAAGGTCAGTAAATTTTATCCATTCGTTTTCGCAATGTTTCCTCTTTATGTTATGTATTTTTACTTTTATTCATTGTAACTGAAATTCCAAATCCGTTGTTTTGTCTACTAGACACGACGATTTCCGCGTTTTTTTTTTCATTGAATACGTCTGCTGACTTCAGAATTTGCCTTCCAGACACGACGCCATCTTTTTTCGCTTCTCATTTGAAATACCCGCCTTGTTGTCATTCTGGTACTTCATTTGCCTTCCAGGCACGACGCCATCTTTTTTTCTCTCTTTCGGGATCTCCGGGTTTGAAACCCGCTTTGGCGCCATCTTGGCGCGATTTCAAAAAAAAAAAATCGCCAAGGGGCTACCCCAAAATAGGCTTTTACCGGTCTTTTTGTGTTTTCGCGAGGAGTGTAGTTTTCAAGATTGATCATGTTGTAATTATTAGTTGGGTTCAGTGTTGAGAAAAAATTTTTGGCTATTTTTTGTATGTGCTTTCTAAAGGTTGGAATTTTGGTAGCTTTTAAAATTTCGTTATTTCTTATGTACCATCTAGATTTGGTTATCATACGTAGTGTTGAGTTTTGAGTAGATTCGAGAAGATTAATATTACATTTTGCCGCATACGACCAAATGGGACATGCATATGTGAGTATTGGCCTGAGAACGGCTGTGTACAGAAGCAAATTATTTTTGATATTCATTTTGGAATCCCGGCAGATTAGGGGGAAAATACTACATTTAGCTTTCCGGAATTTTTCACGCGCATATGTAATGTGTGGTTTCCATGTGAGTGTTTTATCGAGTATAACTCCGAGGTATTTGGTTTTTTGAGACCACGGGATATGTGTTTTGTAGAAGGTAGGGGGTGGGGTGTTTATGATTCTTTTTCTGGAAAATAAGATTGCTGCCGATTTTTCGACATTAATCTTGATTTTCCAGTCGTTGTAGTAAGTTTCTAGTAGTTGGAGGTGTTTATTAAGTGCGAATGTGACTGTTTTGATGTTTTTGTATTTTGCGAGTATGGCTGTGTCGTCTGCGTACATGTTTAAAATAGTTAAGCTATATTGTGGGATGTCATTTAAGTATAGATTGTATAAAATTGGACCGATTAATGATCCTTGCACTACTCCACATTTAACAAAGTGTGTGTTTGATAATGTGTCATTAATTTTAACCTGGTAGTTTCTATTAGTGAGATAGGAGTAAATTAAATTAATTAGTGGTGTGGGGAATTTGTAGTGTATAAGTTTGTATGTGAGTCCTTCTATCCAGACGCGGTCGAAGGCTTTTTGTATGTCGAGAAAAACCGCGCCTGTTGATTTTCTGTGTTCTAATCCAGATGAGATGTGCTCTGTTAGTTTGATTAGAGGGTGGGAGGTGGAGAGATTTTTAGTGAAGCCGTATTGATTAGGGTTGCGAATATCGGATGTGTCGAAGTGATTGTTGATTCTTTTTAGTATGACAGATTCTGTTAGTTTACTTAGAGAAGAGAGCAATGCTATTGGTCGGTAGCTATCGGGTAGGCGGGGATTTCCCCCCGGTTTAAGGATAGGAAATATTATGGAGGTTTTCCAGTTATTTGGAAAGTGTTGGAGTTTTAATATTAAGTTAATTATATAGGTTAATAGGAAAATTAGTTTTGAGCATTTTATTTGTGATATTGTCTTTGCCTGGAGCTTTGTTAATAGCTATGTTTTTAATATAAGTTGTGATTTCATTTGGCCAAACTGTTTCTGTGGGTGGGTGCGGAGGGGGGGTTGTTAAAAAAGTTTTGGAGGGTTGTGTGTACTTTGTGATCTGTATCTGTTTTGTAGTTATTTGGTCGTTTGTTTTCAGTGAAATTATGTGAAAGTGTGCTTGCTAATAGATTGGATTTATCAATATCTGAGTCTATAGTGTTATTGTTGTCTATTAGTGGGGGAATATTACTTCTTTTATTTTTGAATGATTTTGGTCATTTTCCAGATTGATTTATCGTGTGTGTTGAGTGTTTGTAGTGTTTGTGTCCAGCTATTTTGTGTGAATTTATGGATTTCTTTTTTAATTAGGTTTTGTATTCTGTTGACTTGTGTTTTAAAGGCTGGGTCTAAAGTTCTTTGGAATAATTTTTTCGTTTTGTTACGAATTTTTATGAGTTGTTTAATGTTGGGTGGTGTGTATCTTTCGTTGGTGGTGTTAATGGGTGTGGAGGCTTTTTGATGTGCTGTAATGATGCTGTTTGAGAGATCAGTTATTTTTTGTTCAAGTTGAGTGCTATTGTTTATGTTTGTGTAATCAATAAAGTTTATGTTTTTATTAATTTCGTGTTGAAAAAGTTTCCAATTTGTTGAAATAGCTCTTTTATTGATGTGGTGAGTAAGTGTAAAATTAAATTCTAAGATTATTGGGTTATGATCTGATGATAATTCAGGTATGGAGGTGATGGTGTGTTTGTAATTAAAATTTTTGATGAGTGCGAAATCGATGGTGGTGGCTGTGTTGTTACCGAAGCGTGTGGGGGTGGGTGGGTATGCAAGTGTAATGTCGTGTTGGTTAATGTAATTATGTAAGTTTACCCCTCTAGGTGTATTTGTGTGTGCGTTCCATGTTTGGTGTTTCGCGTTGAAATCACCTACTATGACACAATTGTTATTTAATTTAAAGATGGTGTCAAGATCTTGTGTAAAATTGGAGTAGTGTGAAGAAGGTGGTATGTATATGGAGACGAGGGTGACTGCTGAGTGGTTTGGAGGGGTGAGAATAACAATAGTAGCTTCAGTGTGTTGGAGTGGTGGGGTAGTTAGGCGATGGTGTGTGAGTGAATTTTTGATGAAGATCATTGTTCCTCCAGATGCGATTTCTTGTGTGTGCCTATCATCTCTGTAGGCAGTGTAGTTTGGGAGGTGTACAGTGTTGCGTGGTCTCAGGTGTGTTTCTTGAATCATAATTAGGTCAGGGGCGTGCTTCTGTACAAAATCTCGCAACTCAACAATACGAGATTGTAAACCGTTCGCATTCCATGAGCATAGGCTGAGGCCAAAGAAATTGTATCTATTATTCCGTGCATTTATTGTTATTTGGCTGGTGTGATTATTCATTACTGTCCATTAGAGCTTCGATTAGAGCATATGTTCTATTTGTTTTGCCTTTTGCTGCCTTGATTTTGGGGAGATTCTTAAGAAGTCCAGGAAGTTGTTTAAAGATTTCGGTTAGGGCTTGAAACATCTCTATTGCTTGAAGCAGGTCTGGGGTTTCATCATCTTCTTCTTCTGTTTGTTTTTTATTCTTTTGTTGGATGTGTTTGTTGACGAGGTTAATTGCTTTGTTTCTATTGTTTAGTTGATGTTTGTTAGAGTTGGAGGTTGTTTTCTCGGGTTGGTGGGGTTGGTTTATTTCTTCATCCTGTGGCGCCATCTGTTGTTTTTTAGCTACGGCATTTGCAAACGTGAAATTTTCTTTTACCATGTTTTGGCCTTTAGTGATTAAATTTTGCTTCTTAGGAGGCTTGGGGAATTTTTCACATCCTCCGTAGGAGGCTAGGTGTCCCTTGTGATCGCAGTTTATGCACTCCGGGTTTGAGATTTTCTCTTTAATAGGGCAGTCTCTGGTGAGGTGAGTCTCTGAGCATTTTAGGCATCTTGGGTTGATATGGCAGTTTTCAGCCGAGTGGTGGAAATAGTTACACCGGTAGCATTGGGTAACTTTTCCGCTTCCCCTGTAACCTTCTATTTTCACATTCATGTAGCAGATCTTGGTGAGTTCAAAGATTTTTTCTGCTTCTTGTGTTCGAGGGAGTGTTGCGAGGTATACCGGAAGTGGCATTTTTGTCCTTCGGTTCGTCAGTTGTACTACTCGAATTGGGTTAAATCCAAATTCTTGCAGTTCCTCTTTGATGTCATCTGGCTCGGTTTCTCGAGGAAGTCCTTTTATTATGGCTTTAACCGGTCTTTGCTGAACCGGACGAATTACATAATACTCGTACTCGGCTCTAGTGGACAAGTAATGTACGAGTGATCTGTATTCTTCTGGAGTATCAACGTAAAGTTTGATATATTCTCCAGAGAGTTTGGTACGTAAATCTGGGATGACCTGGTGAATAGCTCTAAGTTGGTGTTTGTAATTGTTGATTTTGAGCATTATTGGTGGGGGGAGTCGTTCCTTAACTGGGGTGACGACCTCGTTTGTTTGATTATTTTCA
>BMAW01052596.1:146488-232111 GCA_019974015.1 Nephila pilipes | reverse complement strand
TTGCAAAAAAAATTGTCCCTGCTGGAAGACCATTTCCACGTGAAGTTGAAGAATGTCATCAACGTAGAGTTAGCCTGTTGAAGTTCCAAGTGCAACAATTAGAGTGGATAGGCTATCATGGGCTATCCCCCTCCAACGCCTGCAGTGCGGGCAATGTGTCACGCGACAGCTTGAGTGGAATTGTGCCGTTCACCAGGGCGCCTCCTCAACTGTACGCGGTTATCATCGGCTGAAGTCTGATGAAGATCAACGGTGGTCTGGCATCGTACGAAATCGCACCCCATACTTACTGTCCGGATGTGCGACGAGTAACAACAAATCGTTCGTCGGGGCGCTGATCGCGTGGCATATGCACTCGGTTACGGCAAGACAAAAGCGAGACTCATCTTTAAGGATTATCATTCGGCATGATTCCGTGCAGCATTTTTGTGACATAATCTCTGGCGACGCTACTGTGGTGTCAGGTGCTTTCTTTGTAATGGTCTCCGTGCAAACAATCCAGAAGCATGCTTCTAAGGATGCTAGGCACTTACAGAAAGATACAAAGAGGGGATCACTCATCGCATAATGTCAGACGAAGTATTTATAGCTAAGGTGACCAGACATTTCGCTTTTAGCAGGACAGTCCGGATTTCTAACAATTTATCTCGCGACCCTCGGGGTTTTAAGAAAGTCTCGATTTTTAGAAAGAATTCACGACAAGCTAAGGAACGATGGGAGAACTGGAAGGGAATATACGATTTTTGGCTTCCATGTAGCTATTTCACCAGGATATGAGTTTCATATTATTTTTGTAAATTTAATAATGTTAAACTTTAATAATAAACAAGATAAAAAAGCAACTTTTTAAAAACAACATTTTATGTGGTGGCAAAGTTTATTAAAATAAATTATTGAAATATTAGTTAAAACTTTGTAAAAAACCTCATATCTCTCTCGTCTTTAAGATCACTCTCTCTGCGAAATTCAATATATCTTCCATAGATGGCGCCAGGTTGCTACACAAATTACGTTACTAAAAAAATTATTGAAATATTAATTAAAACTTGTCGCAAATGTCTAAATATTGCATTGTTAAGCGAATAAGAACGATTCCCAAGGTTTCAGAGCTCTAGCTTAATGGGAAGTTGGTTAAATTAACGATCGAAAATTTGATGACACACACATACTCACATACACACACACCAAATGAAATACAGAAAAAAGTTTTAAAATAAGCAGTTCCTGATAATCAATTCTCAACAATTATCAAAGTTCGCCTCGATCCGTTGCTAGAATACGACCACCATCGTTTGAACTTTACGAACAGTGGCATTTTTCGGCATTGGCAGCAACGAAAACATTTCGTAGTTGTAAAATGAAGAGAGAACACTTTGTATACTTCCACAGATTTTATTCTTATGGCGACATGTTCTAGCATAGCGATCTAGCATCATTTGGAACATTGTTGCAGAGGAATTACATCTTGTACAAAAATTGGAAACGAAGGGGAACTTCAGAGAGGAGGAGGATGTAAGGAGTTTGTGGGTCGTCCACGAAGTAACGCCTTCGCATATCGAGTTTTGTAACTGTCTCTCGTGCGATACACATCGAACTGCGTGCTAGTTAAACAAGTGATGTCCACAAATAAGCTATTCAGATGATTTAGGTAAGTAATTTATTTAAGTACCAAAAGTAGGTATTTTTTAGGTACCAAATTTTTAATTAAGCCCTTCCCCCCCCCCCGTCAATGGTGTCCCACTTTTCAAAAGTTAAAATCTGGTCACCTTATTATAGTTGAAAAAGAATAAGAGGGAGCAGAGGAGAGTAAGGGGGTAGACGTACCCAAAACGTAAATTCAGACTCATTTTAAACGAATTCGGCCAGAGAGGCGACAGTTGTGCGCTACCGTTCATTAAATAGCGCCAAAGCAAATTTGACTCTGATACAATGATTGAATTTGAGTGGTGTCGCATCACCGTTCCACGAGACCTGGATTCATGATTACACCCCGGAAACCCGCAAAAATCAAAAGTTTCGTTGACTCCAATGAAGGTAATTAAAGGATCGCTTATTCCGTTTATTATTGTCTCGTTTAAAATCAAAACGAGGGCGAATTTCGTAATTTGGGCCTCGATCAGGACAACGCCTGAGCGGGCATCCCCCTCGCACCGAGCCTCGATATAGTGAACGTGCGTCAGTTTCGCTACACCACGGATCTTTAGCGGCATCGAGACTAGAAATTTCCCCCAAAAAGAAGACGAAAATGGTCTCATCGACCCAAAAGGAGGCGGGGGCAATATTTTCGGATGCAAACGACGGCCTATTCGTGGACTTCTCAGACAATGGAAAAATGGTTCTAGTCGGATATCGGGTGCCCCTTGACGATCGGCGACTTTCGGGTACGATAACGATATGAATGTAGTGATTTAGGTTACGGGAACCCTAAATTTTGGTTAGCTTTTCATTTGCAACGTTTTCATGACGTCACTGCTCAAGTGCGCTACTTTGGCTACCTAAGACGCCAAGTTTTCGCCAGAATCGCCAAGGAGCACCCAATCCTGAACTGTAACCGGAAAAACAATCATTGGACAATACTATAACTAGTGAGTTATCCCATTCCTAATACCTCCATTTCCGATTTTAACACTGGTTCGTTTTGAGCCACCCACGTATTTAAAAAAAAAACGTAACTGAACCGACTAAATTAATTTACTTTATACAAAATAAAAGGGGGAAACATGACCGCACTGTTTCCCAGTTGCTTATTTTTACACGATTGAATGATTTGCGTAACGCAGTCGATACGACCCCTTTAATAACACTCTCAAAATTCTAAGATTTCTAATTTTAGCCGAATCTTTATGAAATTCAGTTCATTGGTTTGTTAGTTTATTAACGTCGCGCTAGAAGCAACACAAGGGCTATTGGCAAAGGACCTCGTAATTTTGAACCAAGGTCAAGAAACGAGGACGACACAGGGACTGGCATCTCCCCACTTCTATCTTCCAAACTATGGCAACGGGAGGACTTTGGACCTCGACAATCTTAACGTGCATGAGCTCCGGCTACACAGCCGGTCTTTAGTGGCTTCAATGTTCGAACCCACGATGAAAACAACGCCGGCCACGAGTTCGCTACCATGATCACTAGGCTACCACAGCCACTATATTTAGAAACTTGTTACATTTTTTGCAGTCTCTTCCTATGCATTTTTCGAATTTAAAGTTCAAAAACAATGTTTTTATAAGCTTTCCACACCTGTCCGAGCATAAAGTAAAACATTCGATAGATAAGACTTAGTGACATTCCAATTCAATGGCGCAAGAACCGAATGTGGCTCAATGGCGCCAAACAAAGTGTAACCGTTATCTAGACCAAGATTATCAGAATCATGATTATATTTTCGCGACAAGCTATTGGAACAGCTTGAGGTACAAATACAGTTTCCGAGATATGAGTTTGTTTATTCATAAAAAATAAATCTTCCTTTGGACATATATGTTCCATTTTGAATTGCGTGTATTCATTCACCCCGAAATCCGAAGTCGAATAGTAAAAAGTCAATTATTGTGTATCTCGCAGGTGCTGGTGTCACTGATTAATTAGTGACCATTCATTCACTAATTAATAAGTGACACGACCATTTGCAGTATTAAAGAACGTAATTATTTTATTCTTTTACGGCATTTCTCCAAATAAAATATGAATCCCAAGAAAGATTTCGATTTTAGTTTTTATTAACGTCGCACTAGAAGCAACACGAGGGCTATTGGCAACGGACCTCGTAATTTTGAACCTCGGTCTAGTGACGAAGAAGACACCTGAACGGTCACCCTCCTAACTTCCACATCACGCCATACGGGAGGATTTTGGGGGCCCGACAGATTTAACGTGCATCAGCCCCGGCTACACGGCGGGTCTTTTGCGGTCAAGGATTGAACCCGTGACTGAACGAAAGCCACCGGCTACGAATCCGAAGCCATGACCACTAGGCTACCGCGGCCCGTAAGAAAGATTTCGAAGTAATTACATTACAAATGTTTTTTAAAAACGTACGAAGTCCCCCTTAACAGAAAAAAAGCAATCATTTTTCTTAAAAAAAGGTTTCTCGTTGTAGATAGCTGCTTATGATATTTTGTTAACAATAAAAAAAAAATTCTCATATTTTGTGCTTTTTTTACCGGCTTCATTTACCGTCTATTTTGATTTCGTGAAAGTAAGGATAATCCTATGATATTTCTACGACCCTCCTCAAACTTTACTATTTTATCAATTTGCATGCAGAATAGCAGCCGAAAGAACAAAAAATAATGTAGATTTCTTCGGACCCCTTCCCCGGATTATTTGAAATATTTTTAACTATTTTTTAATGATTCGTTTGTAGGATTTTCGGTCTGTAAAAAATATTATAATATATTTTCGAAAATAGAAGAGGAAATTTATTTCCACAGAAACCTTCATTATTATTTACATTCAAATAGATAAAGTCGCATACACTGGTGTTCAAAATTAAGAGAATTTGCATATTTTGTCGAATTTCATGAAAAGAATTGAACGAAACTTAAAAATCCTGCTTCGAAACAAAGATACAAATCTTGTACGTCAAATACGCAAGAGTATACGTGTGTGCGGAGGGAGGGGGTAGTCGAAAAACGGAACTCAAAAGCACGCATGATAAAATCCGCGTTTCGTTCGCTAGCACAATTCGCCTAATTTCTTGATGGTTTTTTTTTTTTTTTTTTTTTTTTTTTGCAGCAATTGCTCAAATTAAAATTCAGACAGTAAAAGTGAGTAACCACCAACGTTTAGATGATGGAATGAGGTGGCGAATTGCGAGTAGGCTAGAAGCAGGCCAGTCTCAAATTCAAATTTGCAGATAATTCGATTTAACGCCTAGCGTCGTATCCAACTTATGGAAATAGTTTCAGGATATCGGATCCATCGTTAGAAAGCCAGAACAATGTCTTCCAAGAGTCATGACGGCCAGAGAAGATCCCCTTTGGCGAGGCGTGACAGGGATGTTACAGCTTCTCAGGTCTCTCGTGAGTTGTATGCGGCCACAAGAACCCGGATTTCAAAGGTGACTGTTTCCAGAAGACTTCATGAGAGAAGGCTGTTTGCAAGGAGACAAGGTGTTCGCGTCCCGCTCAATTCTACGAGTAGGAGAGTCCACTTAAAACGTTGCATAGATCATAGAGATTGGAGCATGAATCAATGGGCGACCGTTCTCTTCACTGAGGAGTCCCGGTTCAGCCTGACCTGGGATTCTCACCGTACTTTTATAAGGAGAGAGCCAGAGATCCGCTGCCTGCCCTCTAATGTCCATGAAATCAACCATTACGGCAGCAGGGGCTTGATGGTTTGGGAAGGCATCATGTTAGATGGCCCCACACACCTCCATGTCTTTAAAAGAGGCGCTGCGACTCTTGAGAGGTATAGGGATGAGGTCTTGGAGCCTATGTCCTCCTTTTCAGGGGTCCAATTAGTCCTGATATCCTTTAAATGGATGACAACGCGAGGTCCCATAGATTTCGGCTGGTCGGTGAATTTCTGGAAAGTGAAGATATTCGCAAGATGTATTGGCCAGCCAGATCTCCAGACTTGAATCCAAAACAACATGCCTGGGACGCTCTGGGGAGGGCAATTGCGATTCGCAATCCCCCTCTGAAAACCATCGAAGACTTGAAAACAGCGATGCTGAGCGAGGGGGACCAATTGCCACAGGAACTCATAAACTCTCATATTTCCAGCATAAAATCGCGCTGTGGGGCCTATATATCTGTAAGAGGGCACCATACCCTCTATTAACCCATTTTTGTTGTTCTCTCTTCGGCAATCATACCTTGCAACTCGGGATCCTTTCTGCTGAGTCATATCCTCAGCTCGAAGTTTGAATTGACAACTCACTCATAATACCTCTGGTTGCCGTAAAATAACTCGTAAGCAACATTCTTTCACAAGTTATATTATTTTAATAATAAAAGTAGAATGAAAGAAATAAATATATATACTAATTGGCAACACCACATAATGTTTGTGTTTTCAGTGTGTCCAGAAAACAATGTCGTCTTTCTTGATATGCCTATGATACAGTACAATAGACCTAAAAAAACTAATCCCCCCCCTCAAAAAATGCCATATAAGGACTTTAAGGGAGCTTTCGATGTTCGGCGGCGGATACCCGTGGATTTTATCTGGTGTAGAAAGAGAGAGTCGATATTGGAGGGTCAACGCCAGTTTCCAATCCTGGTCCATTGGGTCCGAAGAAACAATTGACAGGTCGCCTTTTGTTACGTCTTTACCAACCAAGTCAAAAGAGACGTCTCACTCAGGCCAGTTATTAAGACGTTTTAACATTCAGCATTGTTGTTAAAGAGAGCCGCTGCATACTCCCCCTCCAGTATCATCGTGATGATACGAAGAGTAACATTGTAACTGATATTTGTGGAGAAGGCCGCTTTTCCAGCCATTACTGCTATCGAAAAACATTCCCTCCCTGTTGTATTGAGTTTCGTTTTGAACAGTTTCCATTTGACGTCATCGGCTGTCTCTAGAAAGGGGAGGGTCACACTGATACGTGCGCCGAAACCGGAATATCAGTAGTGATTTGTGTGTGATTGTCTCAGTTAGACACACAGAGGCAAGTGTTTTTACGTCGAGAGATATAGAATCAGTAATTCTAGGCTATGCTGCCATCTAGTGTTCAAATCCTGGTCACCATTCTGCCGTTCGGAGGTTTTCGACCCCGGGGAGAGGGAGAGAGTTAGTTTTGGAGGTCCGACGGCTCTTTCGAACCCTGGTCCATTGGGTCGGATGAAAAGCTGACCGGTCGCTTTTTGTTGCGCCTTTACCAACTAGGCTGAAAGAGACGTTGACTAGTTTTAAGGCATTTTAACCTCTGGCGTTGTTATTGAAGAAAGACGCTGCAGTTGGAACAAATTTCTCATTCACATCCCATACCTTCGAGTATTAAGCCTATGATTCCACTTTTGTTTTTAAGGTCTTTTCTGAAAATAGCACATTTGTTTTTTTGCTATTCAGGTTTTCACACAACATGATTTTACTTCAATTTTCTCTTACATTAGAGGCTATACAAGATTATTGATGTGAGTGAACCAGTGGGTGGGAGATTCTTATGTCGAAAGAGCTAGATTTGACTATGCCGCTCCAAACAAGGTGTAACTGTGATGTAGATATCAGAAAAAAATTAATAAAAAGATAAAAATTGATTGATAAGAAAGGTCGAAAATAGAGAAGCATCGCTAGGGTATCCGGTGGAAACGTCACCCATGTTCGGCCCCATGAGAATCGAAATCATTATGCCCGTACTAGGTAAAAGAAAGTAAGCCCTTGAGAGGAGATTATTGATGTAGTATGCAATTAATATAAAAAGTATTTGTTTATGAATGTTTAATATTATTTTGGGCGAATAAAACTTGTTTCATTTTTCTTCTTCTAAAATGTGTACTTACCACAAAATTCGTATCAAGTTGCTTTTGTTTCATGAGCATTCAAAATTTATTAATCGGGAGAATAAAAAAAGAAAGAGAAAGAATAACATAAGAATAATTAATGAATTTGATGCATATTAAACTCCGAGTGAGTTTGCGATGTCATATGATTTCATAATAATATCAGAATTTTCTTCTTTTCCTACTATTTTTTACAACGTTTTTATGTATTTCTCTTGGTGTGTCATCAAATTTTCGATCGTTAATTTAACCAACTTCCCATCAAGCTAGAGCTCTGAAACTTTGGGAATTGTTCTTATTCGCCTAACAGTGCAATATAAAAATATTTGCGACAAGTTTTAACTAATATTTCAATATTTTTTTTTTTTTTTTTTGGCAACAGCAGCACTAGGATCGATAAATCCTTCGGGATCAAGGCTGGCATGGCGAATAAATGCCAACCTTTGTTGCTGTTCTGCTCACTTTGGCCAGGAAAAAATATGAAATAAATTATAAGTAAAAAAATATATGATATAAATTATGACGCTTAATACATGTAGATTTATCTACACTTAGCCAATCATACTCAAATTAGCTTCATTAGTTTATCATGTGTTTGTTTTTAACTTAATGTATAGTTAATAAACTTTACCTCCATATAAAAAAGTTGCTTTTAAAAACGTTGGCTTTTATCTCAAATTATTTTTTTGTTGATTTGTCAAAATTGTACTTTTTGTTCCAAACCACAAGGCCGCAGTAGCCTCGTGGTCATGGTCACCGGCAGTTTTCGACGAGTCGGAGGTGAGAGCCTTGGTTTCCCTAAAGACCCACCGTGTAGCCGGGCTGATGCACGTTAAATCTGTCAGGACCCAAAGTCCTCCCGTGGACGTTAGAGAGAGGGAAGGGGTGCTAACTGAGGTGTCGTCACTTGAATGAGGTTCAAAATTACGAGGTTCGCCCTCGTGTTGCTCGTGTGCAACGTCAGCAAACCACACCAAAATTTATTTTCGTGTCTTGATTTGATTAATTTTTTATTGACGTCACACTTGGAACCCCCACGAAGGTTACTAATTTTGAGTCTCGGTCAAATGACGAGGACGTTCATCTGTTAAGTGAGGGACATTACATCTGTTAAGTTAGGTACGAGAATCTGTCGAGTGAGGAACGCTAAATCTGTTTAGTGAGGTACATTAAATCTGTTAAGCGAGGTACGTTAATCTGTTGAGTGAGATACGTTCAATTTGTGGATTTAGCGTACCTCGGCTTACTACACATATTCATTTTCGTACAAGCTAGCTTCGCAGATCTTGAGATTTCATGAGTAAATCTCAATATTTTGAAGTTATTAATATCAGGCGCGTAATAAAGTGTTATTTCTCCCCAAAAATCTATTTATTTTTCAAATGGTAAATAAGTGTTCTTCTATTCCATGTTGCAATATTTGTGTTTTGTGAAGAAATTTTATCTCCTTATGAACACAGGTGGGGGTGATATAATAAAAAACACTTTCCATAATATAACTAGTTATTGATATACGTATTTTATGGGTAAAATCTGGTAATCCACTTGTATAAAAATACCGCTTAGTTCTATATTTATAATTTCTAACCTACATATACAGCTCTGGAAACCAAAAGGCAATACATAAAACGTATTAATGCGCGTGTACGATTTGCTCGGGAATTCTCAACCAATCTGAACAAACAAAAATTGAGTAATAATAAATATTATGGTTAACTCTTACATCGCAACCATTTTTATATCGCAATATAGTTGTCCCGCTTTACACACTCCATGTTGATCATAAATGGGGTTCTATATATAAATAAAACGATATCTTTTTAAGGATTCGCCTGAATCTGTGATACAGTTTAAATATATAAAAGTAATAATTTCTTAACATTTCATGGAATGCGTGCTACGCGAAACTGCACAGGCAAACAAACCACCGAAACTCAAACGGAAAAAAACAACTTACGTGATTCGATTTGTGTTTTTCTCGATTGATTTAGTTATATAAGATATTGAAAAACAAAGACTATTTATTATCCAAGATTTTCTTTTGTTTGTTTCTCGAACGTTTTCCAGCTGCCTTCGAGTATTCTGCTGCTCTCAAAGGTCCGCCCATGACAGCCAATACTCCTCCTAACTTTGAAGCACAATCAGATGACGTAGTTGACACGTGACCTGACATCCCGATTTCCCCATTATGCCAACATGAAGATAAAGTTAATGGGCATCCGTTCCGTTACACGATGGGTCTTCGAGGCTGCCTTCGTCCAATGTCAATGAGCTTAATCGAAACTTCCGAACACATTTCCTAGAAGAAAATTGTTCCAATTTTAACACGAGCTCGCGACGTTGTGACACATACATCCGTTTATGATGTAGTATTCGTAAATTTAGAAACATTCCGAAAATACGCCATATTTGGGGATGCACGTTCAGTCTGTAGAGGTTCCAAGTCTTCCCGCTGGCCGTATTGTGGAAGTTTGGAGAGGGAGATGCAAGCTTCGGTGTCGTCCTCGTTACTTGACCAATGCCCAAAATTAAAAGGTCCATGGCAGATTCATTCGTAAAATTTGCCGTCTCTGATGGTAAGGGGATGAATGTCCCTGCCCTTCGGTCTCACATAGTAAAGATTTCAAAACATAAGCTTCTCTTTCTGCACCATGGATCCTGCCCTTATTATCACATGCCACACAAAAGAGCGTTATGGTCAGGGGTGTCATCTCCTTCGATATCCGGTCCTCTTTGGTAGTCATTTCTGTCACACTGACATCACAACGGTACGTAGACGACATTCTACGACCGGTTGTGTTAACGTGGCGACACCCAGGACGCACTTTTCGACAAGATAATGCCCGGGTGCACATGGCACGTGTTGCTATGAATTATCTGCACTCTTTCCCTACTCTTTCTTGGTCAACTAGGTCGCATAATTTCTCTCACATGTGGGACGTTATGGGAAGGTGATTTCCACCATTCAGGAATGTTAACGATTTAGCCCAACAGCTGGAGACAATTTGGCACGAAATTCCGCTGGACACCATCCGGGAACTTTATCAGTCTATGCCCCGCCGGGTGACAGCTTGCATCGAAGCCAGAGGTGGACTTACGCCTTATTAACTTCGTCCATTTGTAACGGCCAAATTCTGAAGTAAATCATTCGATTGTTCTGAATTTTAATCATTTTTTTCCTATGCATGTTCTACACTTCCAACAATTTTTAATTGAAATCGGACAACTCCTTCTTAGTGCGTCCTTTTTTTTTTTTTTTTTTCTTTTATATACATATATTTCTTTTCATGTTTACATTTTTATCGGTAAGAGAAAATATGATTCCATTTATACCAATACCTGAGAAAAGAACAGCAGAGTCATTGCAGTGTGCGATATGTTCATTCAGGTCAGTGTTTAGAGACGAAGAGGAAGGGTGTATTCCTTTGGATGATACCCCCCCCCCCCATCAATTTCCTAGGAAAGGAATACAGAAAACACAGTCTGTAAGAGCGCATAAAACAAGCCTCTTCGGAAACAACCCTTCCAACGTATCTCCCATCACAGAACACACAAAATTTAGTCATCTTTACCCGTTACAACACTTATTTCTGAAAGATCGTGTTCAACTACGAAATATTTAAAAAACTACTCTAGAATTAGTATTTCTGAAATACATTTAAATGGACTCTGTTCGACACATATAAAAATGTAGGTGGAGAAGTCTTAAGCATTTTGCAAAAGAGGAAACCGAGAATAAATATAACTTTGTGAAAAAACAAATATATTTATAGAATTTTTCATTTCATTATATTCGCATCTTTTAAACCATTATTTAAATTGTGACTGTTTTTTCAATCATTAAATGTTTTCTTATATGAGATTTTCAATCTTGTCGGATTTTACCGATTCTGGATAGTAAAAATTTTCCTTATCAAGACTTTTTTTTTTAATTATTATTTTTTATTTTTCGTACATGATCTTTATTTTTGTAACTCGATCAAAAATTATATCAATCCTTGAATATTTAAAATAGGTTTTTTTAGTTTAGTTTTTATTGACGTCGCACTAGAAGCAACGCGAGGGCTATTGGTGACGGATCTCTTTATTTTGAGCCATGGTCAAGTGACGAGGACGACACCTGAGCTGGAACCTCCCCTTCCAAACTTCCCACACCATGCCAACGGGAGGAATTTGAGTCACGACAGATTTAGCACGCATCAATCCCGGTTACACCGCGGGTCTTTAGTGGCATCAAGTTTCGAACCCATGACTCGGAGAAATCCGCCAAATCCGCGACCACAACCACTACATTACCGCGACGCATTTCTGCCCCAACTCTTGTGCCTTAACTCAGTCAAATACAGCTAACTCTAAAAGTCAATAGTCTACAAAAGGACACACTAGTCAAATCTCACAAGACTGTTTATTTGTCAGCTTTGTAGTATAATGTCTGAGGGATATTTTCTCTCCTGGGTGACCCCTTAGATAGATTCTACTATTCAACTAATACTCTCTTACCAAAATCTCTCCAGTTGATGTTGACTTGGTTTCCCGAATCCTTCGTGCCTGCTATCGCCCGTAGCAACTCTTGATATCATCTACCGCTTATAAGGCATATGCCCAGCACTAGTTCCACTCGGCCTCTATCCTAAAAATTTCCTTTTGCTTATATACCGTCATATCTATCCCATTTCACTTTATTTTTACCTGCCTCCAAATTGCATAATCACGCTTCATTTGGGTTGGGAAGAAATTTTTATTTCATGCAATCAATCTCAATTAAAGTCTCCAAAGTTAGTGAAGAGAAAATCTCGAATAGCCCAACGTCACAATTTTTATTTTATTTTATAAACCCAAGTAGGTAACTATTTTCTATAATAGAGTATCAATTTCTATATTCTCTGATTTTCCTTTTCAGTATCCTTTAAAAGAGAAATACGCAGTGAAAATTTGTCACCTGACGCCTGTGCGTTTTTATTTTTTTGTTTGTTTCTTAACAAGCCATTTTCAGTCTCAGATAAATGTACAGTGAAGTATCAAAAGTCATGGGACAGCAATCTGCAAATATCCAGGAATACATGGATGAGCAGTGAATTGTCTGAGCTTTCATTTGTGCTCCCGAGATTCATGTGAAAAGTTTTCTGGCGGGAATTTGACCGCACGACTGGAACTAACAGACATTGAATGCGGAATGTTAGTTGGAGCTTGGGGCATTCCATTTCGGAAATTGTTAAGGAATCCAACCTTCCTCGATACACAATACCGAGAGTGTCCAGAGAAAATATAATTTAAGGCATTATCTTCCATCTTGGACAACACAAGGGCCGACCCTATCTACTTAATGACCCAGAGAAACGACTTCGGCATAGCGTGTTAACCCTGAGTCTAATAATAGCAATGGGAAGTGGGGGAGACAAACGAGACAGGGAAATTTTGTGTTGAGGGAATATGGCAGCAGAAGACCAATTCAAGTTCCTTCATTACCAACACGCCATCGGCTGCAGCGCCTCTGTTGGGGTCGTGACCATCGTTTAAACCGTAGATGAGTGGAAAAAAAGTTGTTTGGGCAGATGAGTCCCGATTCCAGTTGGCAAAAGCTGATGGTAGGATTCGAACGTGTCGCAGAATCCACAAGGCAGTGGACCCGAGTTGTCAACACGACGAGTGGTGTCTCCAGAATGGTGTGGAGCAAATCCACTGGTCAAATTGAACTTGGATACCGTTTGCATCCATTAATGGACTTCATGTACCCAAACATCGTTGAAATTTTCTAGGATTACAATTCGCCATACTATCTGGTCAAACTCATTCGCGATTGATATGAGGAACATTCTGAAGAACTTTGAAGAATCGCTTGGTCGCCTTGATTGTCTCTTATGAATATAATCATGTTTATATTGGGCATGATCGAAAGCTCAGGTCGTATAGAAACTTTTGCACCTGTAACAATTTCACAATTATGAATATATATATATATTCATAAGTATAGACAGTTATGAATATAGACAATTATGAATATAGACAGATGTAGCATTTCTCATTATTTCCTTAGGGGACTTCGACGACTTGTTGAATCAATGCCACGTTGAATTATTGTTCTTCATAAGAGCAAACGGCCACACTTCTGGAATGAACAGACATTCGACGTGCAATGCAAGTTGGAGTTAGATATATGGGTATTCCATTTCGGAAATTGTTCAGTAATTCAGCATTCCTCGATCTACAGTATCAAGAGTGTCTAGAGAAAATATAATTTCAGGCATTGTCTTCCATCTCGGACAACGCAGTGGCCGACCGCATCTGTTTAATGACCGAGACCGGTGAAATCTGCGTAGAGAAGTGAAACCAGACGAGTAACACTGCGTCAAATTACAGTCATAATCATTGTGGGATTCGTGTCCGTGTGGATAGTACAGGGAAATTTAACGTTGAGGGACTATAGAAGCAGAAGAAGCCCTATAATAGCAAGACATTTGCATTCAACTCCTCTGCTGGGCTCGGGGACTTATCGGTTGGACTGTAGATGACTGAAAAAACATTGCTTGGTCAGACGAGTCCTGATTTCAGTCGATAACAGTTGTTGGTAGATGTTTCAAGTGTGGCACAAACCCCACAAGGTCATAGAACCAAGTCATTAATAAGACGGAGTAGAGGCTTCAAAAATATATGGGCTGTTTTTAAATGATGAGTCTTCAAATCGAGCGGAACAAATTATTAATAGGAAATAGTCGTTCATCTGTTTAAAGACTATTTGCATCCATTAATGGACTTCATATACCTAAACATCGTTGAAATTTTTAGGATTACAATGCGCCATACTATCGAGTCAAATTCATTCGTGATTGGTATGAGGAAAATTCTGAAGAATTTTGACGAATGACCTGGCCACGTAGATTGCCACATATGCACCTCATAGTACCTATATCGCGCTTGATTGAAAGGTCAGGTCATATAGAAATTCCCGCATCTGTAACACTTTCGTTATTATTAATACAGACAACTGTAGGGATAGCATTATTGAATATTTCTAAAGGGAATTTCCGACAACTTGTTGAGCCAATACCGCATCGAGTTGCTACCTTTCAACGGAGGTCTCATACCTTATTAGGAAATATACCATGCCTTTCGGCACTGCTAATGACTTCTTGAAAAATCTTCCGTGACAATGTTTATTCTTTTTTCCACTTCCTTTCTTTCTCTCTTTGGAATCATTTCAAATCACCTCCAATGCCTCATAGACAGATTTAAATGTCATGCTAATCAAGAGAGAGAGACAAAAGAACATTAAATTAAAAACGTAGAACTCCCTCAAGTCTATTGGATTTCAAATTTAACTGTCTGGCTTCTGCTGTCAACAAAACAAATTTGAATAACTAAACAAAACTTTTGGAATTAACTATTTAAATTTCTTTGGACTTCTATCAACTGCGTAGATGGAAAACTACGATAGAGAAAAAAAACCCACGGAATGTCATTTCTCAATCCCAGACGAGAATCACATGTCTCCACTTATAATGTCACCAGTTAGAATAGCAAGATCGTATTTAAGCACAGATGTTGATATCGCTGATTGTTCTTGACATTACGAATTACTGTCCTCCGAATATGATTGATATATAAAGAGAACGCGACCAATTCTTGCGAAGTCGAAAGTGAATTCTGACATCTGTTTATGCGACAGATGGTGACAACATTCTGCTCTGTATGTGTATTGTGTAAATGCATAATGTAACCTGATCTTTAAGAACGAAATGAAATTGACAATTAAATCTGGTTTTTAAGTCAATAGAATGCTGTTAGGAAAATGTAAAGGCAAATATAATAAATATTTATGGCATGAGTCAGACCGAGGAAAAAATTCAGCAAAAAAATTGTGTTTCATTTTTGGTACAAATGAATTTTCGTCTTAGTTTTCTTTATTTTAAAAATGGAATAAACGGAATCTTGTTCGAAGGGTGAAGTTTCTAGGCATAATTAAAATTAAAAACATACTTAATTTTTTTTTAAAAAAAAATTGTTTTTCACTTTTCTGCTTCCTGTAAAAATTTCACTCGCAGCTTTATTCTATGTAGGAAACCCTGGGGATTATATCAGGGGACCTCAGGGACTTGCCTTCTTCAGGTAAGTACGGGCATCATGACCCCGAGGCACCTTAGTGATCTTTTTCTTTCCCATGGGGTTTACTGCCTTTGGTAAACACGGGTAACGCACTCCCGGGATACCCTAGCGATCCTTCTCTATTTTCGACCCTCCTTTTTGTCAACCATTTTTACCTTTTTTTTCAACTTCACGTCTAGACCACAGTTTAATCTTGTTTGGCGCAGTATAGCCATATCTGGCTCTTGCGCCAATAAACTTTACATTCACTCACTCACTCTATGTAGGAAAACAATTATTAATAAAATATCTGCGTAATATAGTTGTTATACCAAAACCTCTGGTAATAATTCTTTAAATATAAACATATGAATTCGAGATTTTAAACGTGACTTTAAAAAACTCCTGTATCAAATACTCTTAATTATTTTTGAAAAAAACTTCCCGACATATTTCACCAAATATTAATTTTTAAAGAAAGCATTTATATTTCGTTTCTGAGCTCTAAATGAGTGGCAACGCTAAATCACAAACGTTCGTTTTTAGGAGTTACCATGGCAACCGATTCGTCTAGAAATGAAGAAAGTTTGTTTTTGATCTCATAAGCGTTTTTCAATTGGATTATTTTAAGGAAATAGGTGTATTTGATTTTTGCAACTAAAATACTATATACATTGCTTAGAATAGTGTAACCTGTTAAAGTGAAAAAAGCGAAATGACATCATAATTTGTACAGCTGAATAGCTTTCCATGCATAAAAAGATAAATTAATAATCCAGATTTAAAAAGATAATTGATTTTTGGAAATTGTTATCGTAAAAGTTTGAATTAAGAGGATATTAGAAATTTACAGTTAAACCAAATTTATGCAAAAATTTAATCCTATTGAATAAGAGACACACACAAAAGTAAGAAATAAAACATTACTAATGAAAATAATTTTACTTTAAAGGAACGGGCATCCAGTAAGATTACAAGAATTTTAAGAAATAAATGATCACGAACTCAACATGAGAATAAAAGATTCGGAATCATATTATCATAAGCCAATTGTAAATTCAATGTGAATTTAAAAGCTTATATATTAGATAAGATATACATATATACTGTTGGGATTTGCTAGTGTGACATACTGAAATATTTTTCCTCTTCTCTGAAGTTGTGTATAATTAAATTTGGAAATTCCTATCAGGTAAAATATCTTGAAAACCTTACAGCCTTTTGACGCAATGTTTTATTCTCTACTTTTAGCAAAAGAAGAAAAAAAAAATATTGCGTTTCCAAGAGCTGAGTTTTGTGGTTAAATATTTTTATATTTTCCTGAATAATGCTAAATACATGTGAAATTCTATTTTAAATATATTTCCCTATTTCCTTTTGGTGACAGAATTTTCGCATGTAAAATATAACTAAACGTCTAGAACATATTTTACGTTTTCTATTCATATTTAAGACGAAAGACTCGATGTCACTACGTCAGTTAGTATTTTTTTTCTCGATAGAGGTGGGGAAAATCGTAACTTCCAATAGTAATAAAACTAAACCAGACAATACGGTCATAGTGGTCGAATATTAATCTCATCCGGAGATAAAGACGGTAGTGACAGTCATGGTTTATTGGTTTTATTAACATCGCTCTAGAAGCAACACGAAGATATTTGGCGACGGACATCATAATTTCAATCCTCGGTCAAGTGACGAGGACGATAACGGAGCTGGCCTCCCCTCTCCCAACTTCTACACCACTCTACGAGAGGACTTTGAGCCGCAACAGATTTGACGAGCATCAAACCCACCTTCACAGCGGGTCTTTAGCTGCATCGAGGATCGAACCCACGACTCGACGAGAACTGTCTGCCGCGAGACCAAAACCTCAGGAATCGTCATGATCGTTTTTCTTAAAAAAATAAACGGCAACTTGAGCAGTAACAATATCATGTTTAAATCTATGAAAATGCAAATAAACCGTTCTTATCTGGATACTTGGCAGTGCTAAGAAGTGATTCAAAGTAGAAACATTTTGATCACTTCACTTGCTACTCTTCACCACGTAAAACAACGCAATAACATTAAAAGGTAGTTTTTCATCCATTGAACCTATGTGTTCGTAATACTTTCTTCATATACAATAAGTTGCATCAGAAAAAGAAAGAAGAGATGGAAAAAGAAAAAAATAGAAGAAAAGAAAAAAACGTAGGAATATTTCTAAGTCTCAGGCATAGCCCTATAATATGATTCATTTAAATTCCATCCGAAATAAAAGTCGGCAAAGATTTAGCAGTAATAATTCGATATAAAAACCAACGTTTTTAAAAATAACGTTTTTATATGGTAGCAAAGTTTATTAAAGAAAATTATTGAAATATTAGTTAAAACTGTTAGTTATTTTTAACTTTAAAATTTACTTAAAAAGATACATTTGTGAGCATATTAAGAAATTCATAATACTCATAAAATCAAAACATGCATTTGAAAGTTTGTAAGTCATTCTATTAAAAAAAAATGGGAACCAGAATTCAGGAAAGGTTTATCCTTGGCGACAAGAATTATTTGGCAGTATTTTGCCAAATGTGGCTACCCTGTTCCGTTTCACGGATTTAACGCTCAGCAAAAAAAAACAAAAAAAAAAAAACAATCGCCAAGTTTGGTGCCAATTTTTGAAATCACGCCAAGTGATTGGGCTAAACTGCATTATTAAAGAAAATATTAGTTAAAACTTGTCGCAAATGTCTAAATATTGCATTGTTAGGCGAGTACGAACGATTCCCAAAATTTCAAAGCTCTAGCTTGATGGGAAGTTGGTTAAATTAACGATCGAAAATTTGATGACACACACACACACACACACAGAAACACACACACACCAAGTGAAATTCAGAAAAACGTTTTAATAAAAAGTAGAGGAGGTCGTCCAAGAATTAATGGTCCTTCAGTTGGTGAACCATTTCTATCAAGCCAAAACATCAATCAGTTAAATTTTTCTGAATGTTAACACTTCCCTAAATACATTCCAGCTTCTGCAGATAATAAAAATAAATAAAATATTTCTTACGAGGTACAGAATGTTGGAGAAATAATACGAGGGAAAAAATAGCGTTTTCTGGTATAAGAGATGAAGAGATAAAACCGTTTTATCTCCAAACTTTTTTGAAAGTTTCCACCAGAAAATGGTTACTGAAAACGTTTAATTAGTTTGTTTCTTAAACTTCTTTTGTCTAGGTTTGCATTTGAGCATTACATTTGTTCTGTTGATCATGTTAATATTTTTTTGTAATACAATTCTTGTTTGTGATTACGGCTGTAACCGTCTTCTGCATATATGTAATTTATCTGCACCTTAAATACAAATGGTGGCTATACCCGTCAATGAGGAAAATAACAAAAAATGTGTTTTCTTTTAGTTTTTACACCCACTAGGATATTGCTCTATAAATATTTCGAAAGAAAAGTCACTGCAACACTCGAGATAAATATGACATCGGTAGAGTTCCACGCACATTTCAAAACTGTCCACGAATACATCAAATTGAATCAGACACCCAAGGGGCTATTGTTTTAGTTGGATCACTTTGGGAGTATCAGATCACTTTTCAATTTTTTATCGATTGCTTCAATTTTAATTACATTTAGCTTAAATATATTCAATTTAATAGTTTATTGTTTGTTTTTTTAATTACATGTAGATGATATAATATTCAATTTAATAATTTTAACATCGGAAAAGCTTACTATTGTCCCTATCTCGATATTTTATCGTTTACTTTAATTCTCATATTTAATTGAGTAACTTAATATTAATAAAAAAAACCGCACCTTGGGTGGCTGAATCTGTTCCTTGCAAAACTTTGCACATAACTTTTTTTCATTTCTCTCACACAGCGCTAAAGAAATCGAAAAACTGATTGAATTCGTTATTTAAATTGAAACTTTTGCAACGTAATTTCGACACACGTAACAGTTGTTTCATAAGTATTTATCGCAAGACTCCCAGAATATTGGTTTCCAACATCATTTTCTTGCATCACTTGCTGAGTTCCGCAGGATATACCTTTTCATGTCACGTTTTAGTTCATGACCAATCATCTTGGGAACAACTTGAAACGTTACTTCCGCGTGGAATCCCTGTAAATGGAGTAATATTAAAGCGTATTTTGTGTTTTATAACTCTCCTGGAGTAGAAGGCTATTATTTACATTTCGAAACGAGTTTCTCGAAAACCAGATTTGTGATCAATATCCCCATTCAGAGAGTGAAAGAAAATAGTTATTTTTAGTCGGTGTTCAAGGTTCGCAATTGTTTCGGTGCTTACTTTATCGATAATGAAACCGATTGCCGTGGCAGATTATTTCAGTTAGCTGTTGTAATCGAATTGGGTTATTTTCTTTAATTCATTTCCGTTCATTCATTTGTGGTGAATTAGTTTCATTGATTATTCTTAAATGGAAAAAAAAAAATCATTTTGAGAATGATTAGAAAGATTTTGTAGCTTCAAAAAAGTTAACTTTTTGTTTAACTTCAATTTTGGAAACAAAGAATTAATGAATATGCGATATTTAAACGGTTCCGTGTGTGTTCCATTTGTGTTAAAATGATAAAAAGTTTGTGTGCGCATGTTGAACGTAAAATAAATAGAATTAAAAAGTTCTATGCAAAGTTTTGCAAAGAACAGATTTAGCCGCCCAAGGTGCGGTTTTTTTTTTTTTAATTATTATTAAATTACTCAATTAAATATAAGAATTAAAGTAAATGATGAAAGCAAACGATAACTTATTAAATTGTATATATTTAAGCTAAATGTAATTAAAATTAAAGCAAACGATAAATTATTAAATTGATTATTATATCAGCTAAATGTAATTAAAATTGAAGTAAATGATAAAAAATAAAAAATAAAAAAAAAACTGAAAAGTGCTCTGATACCCCAAAAGTGATCCACCTAAAACAATAGACCCTTGGGTGGCTAATAGTAGTAAATCAATATTAAAATCATTTGAGCCTAAATTATTCGACGAAGGAAGCCAAACTCAAAAGACGTAGTTTGAAATTCTTTAGGCAAAAAAAGGTTGCCTCACAGCTTAAAATTCTGAAAAATGCTATTTATTTTCAGTCATATCTTGATTCCAGTTTACATATGATTTAAAGTAATACGTAAATCGATAAGTAAATAAAATAACTTAATTTTTATATTTGTTTCCCTTCAATGCAATAAAAAATTCTGGAGAAATTTATTATGACGTATTTGTGAAAATTAAGTTCGCTACTGGGAAAAGCAGGCATAAAAATATACGCAAAACAAGATAAATTTCACAAAAGTGCTCAGGTACGACATTTATAGAATATTGAAAACAATAGTCCCTTGGGTGGCTAATAGAAAAACACATAAATAACTAAAAAAATTCATTTTTATGCAGGTAATCATTACATTATACTATCGTTATTTCTATTGAATTTATTGTTTATCAACGTCGCATTAAAAGCAACACGAGGGCTATTGGCGACGGGCCTCGTCATTTTGAACCTCGGTGAAGTGGCGAGGGCGGCTGCGGTAACCTAGGGGTCATGGTCGCTGCCAGTGGTTTTCTATGATTTCTTGGGTTCGAGCCTTGATGCCATTAAAGAACCGTCGTATAGCCAGGGTTGAAGCGCGTTAAATCTGTCAGGGCTCAAAGTCCATCCCTTAATGTAGTTAGAAAGTTAGAAGAGGGAGGTTCTAGCTCAGGTGTCGTCTTCGTCACTTGACCGAGATTCAAAATTTTGAGGTCCGACGCCAATAGCCCTCGCGTTGCTTCTAGTGCGAGGTTAATAAAAATCAAACAGCCAATCAAAAACTCATTTCCGTTCATTCCTTTATGACGCATTAGTTTTATTGACTCTTTCTAAATGGGGGAATTCCTTTAATATTGTTTGAGAAAATTGAATGAAAGAATCCTTAGAAAGCTTTTGTATTTCAAAAAGATTAACTTTTGCTTAACTTCATTTTTGGAAATGCGTCATTTATGAATATTTTAGGGTTGCGATATTTAAACTGTTGCATGTGTGTCGTTCCAATGGGTTACAGGATAAAAAAAAAATTATCTAATAATTAATTCAATTGAAAAATGTTACGTTCGTTTGTAAATTTGTATGTTTAAATAATTGTTCATTTTTCAGTAGTTGATTGTTTCGTTAGTTTTATGGGATATCGAGCAAAAAAGGCTATAATTCCATTTAAAATGTTCTTTCAATTCAATAGGTAGCAAACTATTTCATCTTCTGCTAGATTGTTCTGAATATCTGTTTGTTAGCTACTGTTTTTTCTAAAGTTCTTTGGAAAAAAGATTGGTCTATGGATCTATCTTGAGTATATTTCATGGGTGATTTCTATGGTAAGCGGATTTATTATAAGTAAAAAGAATATGTTCCAAATCATTGATACGGTTACATTTTGCTTTATCATTTAAACTACATTTGTGCAGAAGTCTGGGACTTAGGATCCTTTTGCTGGTGATTCGAGTGCTTAGTATTTCCTTTTTTCTGCTTTTTGTCCAGTTGGATATTATGTCTATGTTTGGAATGCTTCCAAAATTTCGAAATGTTTGCTCGAATAAAAGTTTTCATTGGTTCTTTTCGTTCTGTGATCGAAGAATTGCTATTAATGTCTTCTGGGGCAATCCAGTCAACGGACTTTGGACTCCATTTCCGATTTGGCGAGGTAATGCCCCTGTTCATTGTACATACAATTTCGAGTGTCCCGGAATCGAAAACAAAATCGTCTGATTCTGAATATGCGATTTTGGCAAATCTATGAATGACTTTTGGTGAGATTTACTTTTCAACATTTTCCGTATTAGTTACAAGGGAAGCGAGTATGCGAGGAAGCGAGTAACACCGGTAAAAAACGTGTTTTTTGAACATGGGTTTTCTTTCAAACTTCACACTTAACATAACGTAATTTTTTTATACCTTAAATTTTTAGAGCAAAAGGGAACGTTGAGTCAAATTGAATTTATTCAATAATTATACTTAATAATTTATTTTATTATTTGTCGTTAATTAAATTTATCATCTAAAATAAATACGTGCAAAATGTTTAGCTCAATTAAGCATTGTGTTAATCAATTAAGCTACGTGTAATTAAAATTAAAGCAAAAGATAAATAATTAAACGACAGATTCGACGACTTGGCGATAAACTTGGCGTAAAATTTAATTCTTTAAATAATTAGTTTTAGTCAATTATTTTTTATTAATTATAATTAATTATCGTATTATCATCCAAAACAGTCGCGTACAGAAAATTTCAGCTCAATTGAGCTCTTTAAAATGTGAGAAAAAAGCTTTCAAAGTTTTGAACCAGACACACTTTCAATGTGAGTTAAAGAAAACCCTTTAAAAATAACGATAGTTTTGAGTATTAGAAAGGATCGTGTCGTAAGGATTATGTCTAATAATAAAATGAAGTCTTGTAACTACCCTTACAAGATATGTTGTGTCTGGATATTTTATACTTTATGAATTACTCTTACATATCGTATTCCAACAGATATGCAAATATTCGAACATCGTTTCCATCTAAAAAAAGAGATTGGACGCAAAAATATTTTTATATTTCTATGACATATTGGATCTATTATATGAGAAATAAAACATTTAAAAAATAATACTTTGTTAATTCCAAGAATTAAGAAAGTCATACAATTTGTGGCTGATAACAAAAAGCTCATACGATCTCTTGTGTTTATCAACACGATAATGCGGAAAGTGGTTAAACAGTAATCTCCAAGGCCATAACTTTTTTTTTAAATTTCTTACCTTATTTTAATTTTTTTTTAATTTGTTGTTGAATCTGAAAGCTCTATGTAAAGCATTTGTGTCCTTTGCTCCCAGGGCTGAGAACGGAGCTAGGAGAAATGGCCCCTCAGAGACAATACTCGCGTTCTGAGGAGGTAAAAGCTGTCATTAAAGCCTAATGTCGGCAACAACTTTCGAAATTTTTCTAGGAAAGGATTGCCCAACCAGTACCGCGTTGGCACAAATGTATAGAATGGGGTAGTGACATGTTGAAAAAATGAACAGTGCATTACTTGGAGAACATATGTAGCATTCATATATAAAAAGAAAATTGGGCTTCAAATAAAAGAAAAACTTACAGCCCCGGAGGCATAATTTTTTTTTAATCGAGGCTTGTATTTATTCCCTGAAAGCAGGCTTCCTCTGTAACAGAGCAGTATCCAAACTTGGGACAATTTTCAACATGCAAAAATATCGCTGTCTTGAAAAACAATACGCGTGCTTGTAAGATGTATAGTGGTGGCCAACATTGTGGACACTTTTGGAAAATTTTATGTTTTTCAACTTTGTGTGCTTATAGAAAATGTTACGTTTCACAAAATGCAAAATTGTATATATCCTTTGAATGAGAATTTAATACTGGATTCAATTAAAAAAAAGTAAATTGAAATATTTGTAATACAAAAAAGTTAACCTGCAGTAATTATCGATATACATTAGATATTGATGATTGTAGTGAGTTATTAGTACTTAGTATGGTATCCTTTATTTTTATTGTAGTTTCACATCGATGTTTGACTGAGCTGAAGAAAGTTTTAAGCTCTTTCTTCGTTATTACATGTTGCCAGGAAACAATTATAGCTTCAAATGTTTCTCTTTTATTTGATGGGCGCCTTAGTCGGACAAAAATTTTCAAACGGGGCCACAAGTTTTCGATAGGATTCGATCCGGACTGTTTCTTGCCCAGGACAACAATTCAATGCTCTATGTACAAAACCACTCTTTCAATAATTTTGCAGTATGGCATGGATCAGAATCCTTTTTAAAAATATATGAAGCATTGTTGGGAAAACAGGTCTCTGATGGAATGTAGAAGTTTTGGTTCCAGAATAGAGTCAATGTATTTTCTGACATTCAATGTCCCATTGATGACATGAAGTTGACCTATAAGATCTGCTGATATGCTTGACCAAATCCTAACACCGAGCGGGTTCTTCACAGTTGCCTGACTGCAGTCAGAATGTGTCTCTTCTCCTATCCTACGTCTTACATATTTTCGAATGCCGAATAACTTTTTATTACCGAATAACTATGTCTTAGGTTCATCGCTCCATAAAACTTGTGACTCCTGATCATGTGTCCAATTAATGTGGTGTTCTTTTGCCCACTGTAGTCATTTTTTGCGTTGCTGCAAATTGAGATAAGGCATTTTTCGTGGAATTCTACCTCTTAGTCCAACGCCTGTTAATCTTCACCTGATTGTTCTCGAACTGACAGAAACACCAGCATCATTCAGATAACTTCTGATGGTCGTTGATGACATTCTTTTATCTTAGAGACATATTCCTTTTATTCTTCTATCATCAACAGATATGGTGCACCTTTTTTGGCCTTTTCCTGCAGTGTTTTTATGGAATTTGTCTGCTGATGTCGTAAATAACACTTTTGAACTCCAGATGAATCACCCACCTGTCTTGCAATTTCAGCACAGGAAAGATCCCTTTCTCTTAGCACAATAATCTTACATCTCTTTCCAAGTGTCAAATCTACTCTTTTATTTGATATCATTGCTTCTTGACTAAATATCAAAATATTTTACAACAATTCCTACTTGTAATTTGGTTGCATAAGAAACAACCTTCCTTCTACATAACAAAGCACAATAATGAATAAACATGATATCAGCTTCAGCTGACATCATGTTTATAGTTGGAACAAGTCATTTGATTGGTTTCCAAGCCATTGCGGACATTTGATTGGTTCCCAGAACAAGAACAGGGATTAGCTAAGAAAGTTAGACATAACAAACCTCTTCAAACTGCGTACGTTTCTTAGATTAGAGTATACATAACTTTTTTTCATAACGAAAATATTTGAATGTTGTTTTTTGTATTGAATTCAGTATAAAATTTTTCAAATGATGTATACGACTTTGCATTTTGCGAAACGTAACATTTTTTATAATCGTACAAAATTTAAAAAAACATAATTTCCAAAAGTGTTAACAATTTTGGCCACTGATGCATATCAATTTCTCATACTGCTGTGAGATCCATGTGATATTGAAGCGCAACATTCAACATTCCAAAATTATTGTGATTCAATAACAACTGGAACGATATGTTAAATAAAAATGAAAAATAACATTTAAGGAAACGATTTATAAATATTTACATAGTTCTGTTTTCTCTTATATGTTCTCGGACATATCTATATTTGCTAGAGTGCCTATTCTTCAACCGGGTGAATTTTTAAACCAAAACTCAACCATTCAACTGGAAAGCATGAAATAATTTCATGAGGGTCCGGGTTCAAACCGGTACAAGGTGATATATCCAAAAATTTAAAATAATATTTTAACGAGAGCCCACTTCTTGAAGATCTTCAAAATATTTTTTAGTGAAATGCTCATTAGCCTCTAATGAAAAATGTTTTAGCTGCTAACTCAGCAAAGTGAAAATTATTACGTAAGTCATGAAGCCGAAACTTAAATTAATCTTCGAAGGAATAATTTTTCGCTACAATTACTTTGAAAAAGAATCATGATTCTGCTGCAAAGAACAAGCAAATGAAAAATATAACTTTATTCAAAAACTCCCTGAAGAGAATACACTATAGTAACCAAAGATAGAGAGTCATTTCTAGAGTAAGGCGTGATATAATCCAAAGCTATTTAACGAACGGTAATCTTCCTCAGAGGAAGAAGAACGGAGGTTGTTTCGCACACATATTGTGTTCTTAAAATTGAAATAAAATCCACTCTAAATCTTTTTTTTTCCGGTTATTTTTAAAAGAGTGCCAATTGTTCGTTCTGTATACCGTATGGATACCGTGTCATTCGGATAGATTTCTCGATGAAACAATTTTAAAATAGAATATCATAAATAGACGCTTTTTCAGCGTAACTTTCAATATTTTGCCTGCAATTGGCATATTGGATTGCCATAAATCTTCCAGATAGCATAAGGCTCCTGTCTACCCACCATTTTGATTTCGTGGACGTAATGTAAATCCTTTGGAATTTCGACTTTAATTCTCATATCTTTACTATTTGATCTATTCGAATGCAATCAAGTGCATTGGAAAAAGCAAAAAATAATGAATTTTCTGCGGAATTACTTTTTTCCTCTAATTTTTAAAAATATTTAAAAATATTTTTTAAAGACCGGAAAACTTGTAAACGGATCATTAAAATAGGGGTAAAAATATTTAGAAAAAGTGCACTCGCAACTCATTTTCGGCGAGAGATTTGTTAATGGTGTCTTTAAAATTCTAAAATATTTCATAAACACGCCCTATTTTCACTTAACTCGTTTAGATTAAATGTAGATTCACCCATTCTATATAGAGGAAGAGTGATGGAACGTATTTTATGCAGGAATAAAATGTACTGTCTCATAGAGATTTGCAATAATATTATAAAACATGCTACTCTCTGTAGAACAATGAAGCGAGAATACAACATTAATATTAGAGAATTTTTCAACCAGAAAATATATGCCGATTTTATTCCTCATCATTAATCGAAAACAGCTTTAAGATGTGGTGCTTCTTATATGGAATGCAGGACGCTTTCGCAAACACTCTCAATGGCTGGAAAACATGTAAATTATTGTCTGACGAGAAGAATTGCTACATAACTCTATAAATTAATCTGAGAATCATTGTAACTGTTCTGATAATTTATTACAACTATAACAATGGAGAGCAATAAATAATAAAAGGCATTTAAGTAAATAAATAGACTCACATTATGATATCAAGGATTTCCAAACGTGAGAATATCAATATATCTGAAATACAGAAGAAAACATTACAGAATGTATCGAAGTTTCATAGATCTTGATTTTTAATAGGTATTATGTACGATGATGATTCAAATAGTTCTGGTGTTAGGAATAGGTAATGGAAACTCGTTTTTTTTTTAAAAAAAATTATTTCCAGTACCAAGACGATTACAAATATAAAAACTGGAATAGATAAGTCCACCAGGCGAGCAGAGGGGTTGAAGTCAATGTGTTGCTAGTATAGGGGTTCTTTTGCTTCTATATTCCATCAACGTTACATTTCCCTGTACTATCCCCGCGGACACGAGTCCCTCAATGGTTAGGACTGTTATTGGACGCAGTGTTACTCGTCTGGTTACACTTCTCTACGCAGACTTCACCGGTCACGGGCATTAAACAGACGCGGTCGGCCACTGCGTTGTCCGAGATGGAAGACAATGCCTGAAATTATATTTTCTCTAGACACTCTTAATACTGTACCCCGAGGAATGCTGAATTATTTAACAATTTCCGAAATGGAATACCCATGTATCTAGCTCCAACTTGCATTGCACGTCGAATGTCTGTTCTTTCCAGAAGTGTGGCCGTTTGATCCTATGGAGGACAGTAATTCAACGTGGCATCGATTCAACAAGTCGTCGAAGTCCCCTAAGGAAATAATGAGAAATGCTACATCTGTCTATATTCATAATTGTCTATATTCATAACTGTCTATACTTATGGATATAGACATATTCATAATTGCGAAATTGTTACAGGTGCAAAAATTTCTATACGACCTGACTTTTCGATCAACATGCCCAATATAAACATGAAGGTATTCATAAGAGACAATCAAGGCGACCAAGTGATTCTTCAGAATTCTTCAGAATGTTCCTCATACCTATCGCGAATGAGTTTGACCCGATAGTATGGCACATTTTAATGCTATCTATGTTTGGGTATATGCAGTCCATGAATGAAATGGTATCCATGTTTAGTCTGACCCAGAAAAACTGCTCCAGGCTATTATAGAGTCACCACCAGTTCTCATAGTGCCTTGAGTATTCTGCGCCCTATTCGAGCCTTACCATCAGCTTTTACCGACTGGAATTGGGACACATCAGCCCAAGCAACTTTTTTTCCACTCATCTACGGTCCAAACGATGTCCACGACCCCAGCAGAGGCACTGACGTGTTGTTAATAAAGGGGCTCGAGTTGATGTGTTCTGCTGCCATTTTCCATCAGCACCAAATTTTCCTGCTCTGCCCTGTCGGTCACGAATGCCGTACATTTCCCCCACTTCCCACTGACTGTTGCTGTTATTAGACACAAGGTTGCCTGTCTGATAACGCTGACACCCCGGCGCAGACGTCATTGGTCTCGGTCATAATATAGACACAGTCGGCCATTGTATTGTCCTAAGTAGAAGACAATGACTGAAATTATATTTTCTCGTGACGCTCTTGATACTGTAGGTCGAGAAATGGTGAATTCCCTAACAATTTCCGAAATGGAATGAATATGTAGCATTCCGCATTCCATATCAGTCAATTTTCGTCAGCGATGATAATCACGTCAGAAAACTTTTCACGTGAATCACTCGAGTACAATGAAAGCTCAGGCAATGCACTGCCCACTTGAACATTTTTGACGCGATGCTACAGTCTTCTGAATATTTGCATATTTTTATCCCATGGCTTTTGGGATAGCAATATCAATGAACATGAAAAGCAGAATACAAAATGTTTTCATGGTCTACAGCATTAGTTTTTAAACTGGAACCAGCAGTCCTGTAGGAGAGAAGTTAACAAACTTTTTTTATGACTAGGACACGTTTTTAAAAAGAATGTCGCTGGGCATTCAAAAGGTTCTAAAATAGATACCTTTACTCATGAAACTTATCCCTGAAATAAAAAAAAGTAATTTTTAATGACGTTGTTTCACATACATAATATGAAAACACGTTATTACTGATGCATGGAAATAAATACCTTTTTTAATGATCATAAAATGGTGAAAATTTGTGCGAATGTGATGAATGTGAAAATGTTTCTTCTGAGACTATATTTCACCATATTAAACTTCCAAGTTAGTTCCTCTTCTCATACACGTTTCGTGGCCATTTTCAAATATCATTTCATTTTATCATCATTTTGTAAATCAAATACTTACAAAATGAAGGTTCGACGGAAGCTTCTGAATGTTTCATCAAATGGATTCTGGAATAGTGAAGAGTCTTTCGCAAATCTATCTTCATCCGAAAAGCACTGATATAACTGCGATTTAGTGTATCGTCGGCGATTTCTTTGTAAATGGGAATTTCGAAAATATTTGAAATTTTCTACCGCATGGAAAATAGTCAATAGTGTGCATTTCACTAATGGACACTGTTTTTTCCGGTAATTTAAGATGAGGAAGTCTAGTGATTTGTTGCGAGGTCTTCAATGATGTCCGAAGCAAATGCTAATTTTCATATCCATTCACTGTTTGAGAGCAATGATTGTGGGCAATTTTCTCACTTACAAAAATCTTCAAAACTTTTCTGAGTTCGAAAAATCTCAATAAAATTCCCACCATCCCCCCCCCAGCTGGGACACACACAGATATATATATATATATATATATATATGTGTGTGTGTGTGTGTGTGTGTATGTGTGTGTGTGTGTATATATATATATATATATCTGTATGTACATATATACAGGGTGCCCCCTAAAATCCCTTGCCACCCTCTTAATTTCGGAACGGTTGCTGCTATATTTATAAAAGTGGTGTCTATGTATAGTAAATTAGCCATGCGCTGCTGAATCAAACCATCTACATCGCCCCCCGATAGAAAACTGCGGAGTTAGCATTCCTATTTCAAAAATGGAACGAGATAGAAAAAACAGTGATTTATAAAGTTGTAGAAGTACGAAAACGCACCTTGTGGGTTTTTGATGCGAAGAATAGAACAGTTAAAACACGCATTTGTTTTTCCGTGATTTCCTAAGCTGTGACGTCATGAAACATGAACTAGAGGAGAAATCTTTCCGACGAAACACGACACCGCAACGGGGCACAGTGAGGAAATCACGAAAAAACAATTATGCGTTTTAACCGTTCTATTCTTCGCATTTATGGTGTCTTTTCGTCCTAAATTGATGATGCTCTACAACTTTGTAAATAACTTTTTTCCCTATCTTGTTCCATTTTCGAGATAGGAATGCTAACTCCACAGAGTCCCACCAGATGGTTCACGTAGATAGTTTCATTCCGTAGACACATTTTTTATGAATATAATAGCAGCCGTTCCGATGTTAAGAGGGTGGTAAGGGACTTTAGTGGGCACCCTGTATATATAAATATGTGTGTGTGTGTGTGCAGTAATTTAACTTTAATTCAATAATTTCTCTTAATAATAATTTAATTATATATTCTATCACATTCTCTAATTCAAAAGTAAAGAGTTCATTCCTATTTCCTGATCTCCTTCCAAATCATCCTTTTATTTATTAGATCACGTGCAGATAAAACTGGTTAAATTCGCGTTCCCAAGATCATGAATCTGTCAAAACAATCCCTATTAGACTCCTTGTCTATTATGATATCTCTCCAGAATCCCTAATCCTGTACCACGTGTTACATGATGTTTATTTTGAAAGATCGCTGCTATATAACTTTACACAACAAAACTTCTCTCTCTTATGCTCTCCTCTCTTCTCACCTCTGGTGTAATCTTCATATGGTCAAACGCTTCGGTGTTGGCGACCGGAAGCCGATCTAAGTCCATCAGTACGTAACGCTCTCTATGCACACACACATATATATATACCATGACGATAAGAATTTATCATCAGTTCCCAAATATTGGTTTTGCCAAATCTTATCTTATTGTGTAGCAGTCATGGTTCAAAACATATACTATGATACATTGCTCAAAAATTTATTTCACAATAATATTTGTACTATGGTAGTTAAAGAATAGGAAAATGGAGAATTCCAGAAGCGTCGTTCAGCCCTCTTGGCTACAGAGGAAGAGAATGGATTTTACTTTGTTGGACTTTATACAAGAATTTCTTCAGATCACGTGGTATTAGATGTAGGGACTTCTAGGTATTTTCGCTGCAGACAGTAAGTGTAGTAGGTCTCATCCCTACTACTACTAAGAGCCAGATTATGCTGAATCAAACAAATTTTAAGGATTGCATGAATTGCAAGCTTAATTGGAATGGTATCAGGAAATAAAAATAATATTTGTACTATGACAGTTAAAGAATAGGAAAAATTGAGAAGTTAAACTAAAGTGAAATCATACATATACATAACTTCTTAGCAAACCCTAAAATATTTCCAGTTAATCTTTTCCCGATGGTACCTCACATATTTTTGCCACCAACAGTAGCGGCGCACTGTAATTGATTCCATTATAAACTTCCTCTACTTTCTTAAACATATCTGCGCTTGTAGTTGTTCCAAACAGACTGCAGACATAGGCTAATTCTTCAATCACTTCACTCTTGGTATTGATCCCTCGAATGAACAGCCACCGCTGGGCAGCATCAGTAATGTTTGTTAACTCATCAAAAGCCTTCGAAAACCACTTGAATTGTTTTGGCTTGTCTATTAACGGACACGTTATGTAACTCCCGATGTCCTCAGTTCTTCTAACAATCGTTCTCACCGAGAGACCGAAAAACAGAAATAAATCCCTTTTCTCTGAGGATATATCTTCAGCTGCTATAAGTAAACGTGATTTAATTAATCCATCGTCGATGAATGGTTTCCCCTTGGTATCTAAGAGAAATCCGCTTTTCTTAAGCCGACTTTCGCTGCTGCTTCATTACTGTTTTTTTATTGTTACGAATCGATGTCGCTGTGATGCAAGATTCATTTTCATGATTCCAAGTTTCAGCGATCGTTCCTTTTCAGTGAAATTTAAATGTTTCACAGTGTGCTCAGTTTCGTGATGATGATGCTTGTTGTATTCTATTCGTGGAACTATTATGTCATTACATAATAAACATAGTACATTGTTATTTAATTTTTAACAAATGAGTTCTTTTTGACCTTCTGTTTTAAAAGTACGACAAATTAAAGTCCTCTTTTATCTGGCCTCGAAAGTGATACGGTTCTAAAGTGTGAAAGAGTGAAAAATTCACAATAAACACAATAAAACATATTTTGCTACGTATAGTGAATATTAATCCAAAAGGTTCAGGAATAGAGTTAGAGCGGTGTCTTTCTATTATATTTATTGTAATTTCTACGCCCCATTCATGGACATAAATTAGTATTTACATTATTTACAACTATGTTACGCCTCCAAACTGTCCGTACAATCATTATCCTGCTTTGGCGATCAGAAGAACAAATTACATAAAAATGAAAAACCCGCCTTTCACTATCAAGAATTAAAATATTAATCTGAATATGTTTTCAATTATCCCACGCACTCATACTTTAAGGTATCCGTACACCTTTAAAATGCTATTTTTGTCAAAATTTTGGATTTTCTAATTTTAATGTCAGTTTAAAATTTGAACTTTTCCCTTTCTAACAATGTTTGAAGTTTGCCTATACCTTATTTAGAACTTAAGTTACAGGGATTTGAATTTTACTCGGTAGTTCATTTTTAATTGCATTCGAAAGTTTGATTTTGATTTTTCTAGACATATTTACATAGTACAACATAGATATCAGAAAATGTTATGAACCAAATTAATTTAAATTTTGCTAATATCTTCCTTATATATTGTTTAAGAACCCCTACATCTTTCGTGGTTGTAAAATGGATACGTTTTTAGAAACAAAGGTGTAAATCATGTATCGTTATAACTTTTTCTTGATTTTTCATTATTATTTGATTCGAAACACAATAAAAATTGTAGTAATATGACGTTCATCCTGAAGGTAGTACTAGCCACAAGCAATGTTACGATGAATAAGATAAAATTTACAGAATATTGATATTTTTTGTTTATTTTTGAGTTATGATCGTTATTCTGATAATCAATTTACGTACTATTTTCACCGTGTTTTCCACTCCAAAAATTATTTTGAATTTAAAGCAGATTATGAAATGTGTTTTTTTAGTTTTAGGTTATATTTCAGCATTAAAAAAAATATTTTGGTAGCAAATATCGATGTCTTTCAAAAAAATTCTATCCGAAGTTGAACGAATACTTCAAACGAGACGCGCCGTCTCCTTTATTTCGGCGGTATTCAAACAAATGATTTCCAAAACTACAGTTTCCAAAGAAACTGTGCCGTTATCTAGCTGCCGTAATATTACGATATTACGGTGGCTGAGGTCCCCAAAACGTTGTCTATGCAAACCATAGACGTGGCTTCCCCACATTCAATGCTTTTTAGGAGACTGTAACATCTTGTTTACATAGACGTTATAGTAACGTCATATACCGCAATACTGCAGATAACGTTTCCGCTTTTCTATGAAACTAGAGCTTTACTGTGCAGCCAAAGCGGAAGTGAGAACACTTGATGTAGCACTTTTTTATTACGTTAACGGCATGCAAGTAGCACCAATATTCACAATTTTGATTGGATAAGACTGAAATATTCACATGTGATTTACTTGGGCTGGTCGGATTGAAAATAGGCGGAGAGACCGCAGAACGTAATTTGCCGATTTCTGCTATAGGAAACCGCAGAGAGTTTTCATAGAAACTACAAGGGTGTCAACGAGTTTAAATTTTGGGCTGTTTCCGCAAGATGCTAAATCAGAAATGAACGAAAATTCTCTCACTCCATTTTTCATATCCTTGCCGTTTCCAGTCGACATATTTAAATTGGTGATTTCTATTAACTTGGCTCTGCAAAGAAAAGATATCATAGCTTCCTCTTGTGATAAAGTTTTCAAATTGAAGTCCGAACATAAACTTGAAACAAACTATAGCTTGTAGCCCGGACCTTGCGTTTAACAGCATGCAATTCAGTTGAATTTTACACACACGTATAGATCACGCAACTGCTTTTTAGTATTAAATTTCCACACTAAAAATAATTAAATAAATGTAGGACTTTCCAGCTAATTATCAGAGAATTAATTGTATTTTCAAATATACTGTAAAACCAGTTCCTCAGTTACTCGATAGATGGCACCACGAATCAGCGTCATTTTATAGTTCGTGCAGCTCCACCTATTCCTGAACAAAACTGAGCGACATTTCGTTCGCGCTCTCTTTCTCCCTTTTCTTGCTTCTCTTCTCCTTCGCGTTACCTGTGTCGAAAGTGAACTCCGAACACCAGAGAGTGTTCCAACACCCATCGCTGATATGCGATACAATGAGGCTGCTATCTATCTTGCTCCGATGATCAATTTGAATATAGTATTTTATATATTTTTCCTTCAACTCTTCTAATAAAGTAAAACAACTTCAAGCATCGTCATTTAAATTCCTACGAAATCATCATAAAATCCGGTAAGGGAATTACTCCCCTAGACAAACCAGCCCTTGGCGTAAGAGCAAACCATCGTAGATTCGGGATAAACAATCTCATCACTCCCGTTCTACATAAATATGAGGGGGGGAAAACTTTTAAATCAAGTTTTTATTTAAAAATTGACTGAAAGGCATAAAAATATTTTTAAATGTAAAATAGTGTATAATTTATGAAACCTATGAGGTATTAATACTTCTTTAGATCTATCTAAAGTCAGTAGCTATGCAACTGAATTTATCGGAAATTATTTAGGTATCTTAGTTAAGCTTTTATAAATTGTAAATTATTTTATATTTTTTAAAAAAAATTATTTTTACATCTTCTATTTTTTAAGCTTGATTGAAAAATGTTTTTACCTCTCTTTATTTATCGATTTCGATGCAAAAAAGAGCCTTCAAATGATCAAAAAATGCTGAAGATTTCTGCAGGGGAAGAAAGAACTACATTTATCCTTCGATTTTTTTAAAAAAAAATGTTTTATACAGCGTATTTTAATTACTCGTTTGTGCGTCTTCCGGTCTGTAAAAAATATTTTACAATATTTTCGATATTCGGGTAGCAAAAGTAATTCCACAGAAACCTTCATTATTTTTTTGCTCTTTCGGATACATTTTTTATGATTCAAATAGTATAAATTTGAGGACGGTAATAGAAATTCCGAAGGATTAACATTACAAATTGGCTGGTTGACGGGAATCTTAAGATTGTTTTCCGATTAAAGAAGAAATAAACAGGAATAACTACATATACAGGAAAAACCATCAACGCCGAAGTGGTGACCCAGAACTAAAACATTAGATGGCAATACAGCCCATAACTACTGATTGCATATACTCCCGACACAAAGCACTTGCCTCTGTATGTCTATCTTGGACAACCACACATGATTAGTCATATTCTGGCTCTGGCGCACGAGTCGACGATACCCGCCACACAACTAGAGACAGCCGATGACGTCAAATAGAAATCTGTTCCACGCAAAACTCAATTCAACAGGGAAATGATACATATAAATTGCAACATTGTCTGTCAAAGCAACATTCTTACTAACGTCAATGTTTTCAATCGTATCATCACGATAATACTGGAGGGGGAATATGAGGTGACTCTCTTCAACAACAACAACGTCAGAAGTTAAAACACTATTAATTGCCTGAGTGAGAGTCTCTCTTGGCCTGGTTGGTAGAGGCGCAACGAAATGTGATCGATCAACTCCCTTCTTCGGACCAACAAATATCACTCCCTAATAAGGAAATTAACCTATAATTCTCCCTCCAATTGTTAAATTGCCCATGTCATTTCGAGTCTGTTCCTGACTGGTCGATACAAAAAAAATGTTAAGACATGGCCCTTTCAAATACCGTTCGCTGAATTCTTTCGAAGAGATTGTTTTTTCTTCACCATCCATGGTCTGTGGGACAGAGGAAACAAAATTTAATGTTACCGATGAATTATTTTTCTAACTAAAAAAAAATGATGAATTTAATGCTATTAATTTATCACTAGAATTGACATACTTGTATGTAGTATGTTTATTTCTTTAGTAAGGTTTCCGGCTGCCTATTTCTGTTTGACGCAAGGTCCTCTTAAACAAACTCGTAATTTTGAGCCACACTCAGATGACGAGGTCGACACATGAGCTGGCATACCACTCTCTACGTCAAGACAGCCTTTTATGGCAAGTTCTCTACTGAATTGCATCTAATGCAGAATTATTGGAATTTTGGTGAACTAATTCCGAGTTTGAAAGCTTTTTTTTTCCACCCAAAATTTGGAGGGAAAAGATTTAGATACCATCTAAAACAAATGGATCTATTTGTACCTGATACAACATTGGATAGAGAATAAAAAGGTTTGTTTTGCCAAGAATCGACGTGGGATTAGATTCTTTGTGAGCACTTCTGGCAATAACCCCGTAATTTTTAACCGCTGTCAAGTGACGAGAACGGCATCTGAGCTGATCTCCTAATTTCTACATCGCATCATGTGAGAGCTTTTACATCTTGTTTCCAATTAAAGCGTAGCATTCTTCGTTTTTCGTATGGTCTGTATTCAGTGAAAATAGGGCTTTGATGATCAGGAAAATAGCAACTCGAAAAATTAGGTTGATATGACCTTGAAAAAATAAACGGAAATTTAAGTAGCAGTTACTTGAAGAGAATTGATCAACATATTTAAACATGCTGGATGTGATTAAATCATGTGGAGGATTTTGAAATCCTAGAGGAATACGAAACTTACACTGATTATTTAAAAAGAAAAATCCAATAAAACAATCGAAAAGAACTAGAAATTTGGAGGCGGAAAAATCCTGAAATACAATTTGTTATTCTTTGTCGAAAATAAAAAATAATAAATGCTATTCTACCGTTGTTCGTTTCTTCTTAAGTGTTTACCTATCAACAGATTCATAAAAAAAAAATCTATTGGAATTTTTTTTTCTTCCTAAACCAGCTATCAAAACGCTGGATCAGACAATAGCAGATCTCATAAGTTTTCTCCGAGCAAACAATGGAGTCGCGCCAAGTATCAGGCCTGCAGAACGATGAAACAGTCAAGTGTCTTAAAATAATTTGTCCCCTTCGACTGTTAATTAAAAGAAACATACTCGAGGTTATAAATAAACTTTTACATTTAAATATTTCGCGTTTTACGAGATCTTGTTTACCCGAAAGATTTTGGTGAACGTTTCTGGGAACAATAGACCATTTTCTCAAACATAATCTGTAAGTGGTACAAAGCAGGTGTTCCACGGTAACGACGATGGCAACGCTCCAAAGACCCATTTGAAACAGATGAAAGATCATGTTTTCCCTTCTTTTTTTTTAATGCCATTTTTTATTTCTTTTTGTAATCAAGTTGGTATTGATGCACCAGGTTCGTGTGCTTCGAACATTGCCGACATGCAACGATGCCAGTATATAAAAAACACTGACTTATTTTGAAAAAAAGAAGCATTTTTTTTTTTTTTTTGAGAAAATGTATGTTTACAAACATAGTTCGTGTTTTGGCTGATGATACGGACTCTATTCAAGTAAAAGAGATAATCTGAGGTATTTTTTTTTATAACCATCCATTTTTTTCACTCAAGCCCTATTTGTCCTAAATTAATCCTTCAAAAAAAAATTCTGAAGAACAAGAACGATGCCAGCTTTTTACAATAAAAAGTTTCAAAGCAAACGAAAAAATATTAAAATAGTTTATTAATTATTAGAGCTAACGAAAATACTCAGTTCAAATATTAATGTTAAAGCCAACAATGAATTGTTGAATGAGATACATCTGAAGGGAAATGTAATCCTTATTTCCATAAATTTATCTTTACACGGCGTTAACAGTTCGTAAGAATTTTTTTTATTATTATTGAAAGTTGATTTCGTCTTATATGTCAGAGAGTCTGATTTAAACTAGAAACACATTTTAAAGTAAAAAAAAAATTATTCATTTTTCATACAAGTTTGTAATGTTATAATTCACACATCTGTCAATAAAATATTATGTCTTTAAAATTTTAAACCCTTCCATAAGCCAGAAATTTTTACTTTTAACGTGTAAAGGAGACAAAATATGGAACACATTTTACACCGTAAGAAATGGCTCGATTTTCTCTCGTACAGAAATGAGGTAGTAATATAAAATTAATTACTCCCTAAATGATAACGAAGTCGGAATATAATATTAAAATTAGAGTATTTTTTTATCGAAGAAAACGTTTTGATTTCAGAACTTTAACGTTACGCATAGACAAGAAATATTTTTCAAGTTGGTAGAGTTTATATACTTTCAAAAGAATAATAGCCGTTCTTTTCGGAACGGATTCATTCCATTTAACTTAAAAGAACACTTACCCAAATACTGATGCTTGGTTAAATTTCTTTTCTTTCATTTAAAGTTAAAAATTTCAAAATTTAGTTATTCTCTTCACAGATTGATATAACTAATGTAGCTTGAAATTAATTGTTATAAATGGGTGTTAAAAATAATACAAAACGTTTAATTTATATTACTTTTTAATGGAACTGTAACCTAAAATATGAGATGGTACTAGATCAGAAAAATATATAACATAACATTATAGCCTAAGTTCCGAATTAGATTCGAATCCAATTGTTCATTGCAAAGATATTTGGAGAAAACCGTTAAGGGACTATATGTAAGATTACTTTCGTACAAATGATTCGCTTTATGAAAAATTACCCTTTTAAAATAAAATTTAAGTAGAAGCTCTCAACAGATTGGAGCGATAGTTCTGATTTTTTTAAATTTAATTTTTTGTCGTCGTCTCTATCGATTGGTAACAAAGATTTAATGTATTCTTCCAACAGAATTTAATTGGGAAAGAATATTTTTTTAAAATCTATATGTGTTGATTTTCGATTTCTTGTCCCCTTTGACTATAAAATTTTATATTTATCCAAAATTTTATGTTTATTTTATTAACAACAAACCTCTTAAGAAAATTGTTTAGATTCCAAATTGTTATTTTAAAATCATTAAAACGAGAAAAACAATAATAGCAGAACTATACATACTTAAGGAATTACTAAGCAAATACCTTATGAGGAAAAAATAAGACTTGGAAAAATTTATTTGGATTCGTAAATACAAGAATTCGAATACAATGAAATCATTCGATTAAATAGGGAAATATTAGTAGTTTTTAGACATAAAATTATGTCAAGTGGCATTGACACAATTTTTATTGAATAGTCTTCATAATTTTTTTCAAAAAAAATTAAGTAATTATTTATGATGGTCGCCGTCTTTCTCTAGTATGAGAAGAAAAAAAAAGACCCGGATATTATTCATGCAAACTGACCGTTGTTCTAGATGCATATATCAGCTCTGCTCAATTCCTCTAAACAGCGCCAAAATACACCTCGTGAATCGAAAAGGGAATAGAACATCGCACAGAGAACAATGTAGCTTTCAAATATATCAAGGATTATAAGAATTGAGTAATAGGACGTGGTGGCTTTACTTTTCAATCACGCCTCGAAAATAAAACAATAAAGCCCTCTCATACTAAGAGCAGTTTTCTATAAATTCATTTTTTATACGAACCCATATCGAAAGAAGACTAAGCAAAGAAGAAAATTGAATGGAATGCACATTGTTACGCGGAAGTTTGGATTTCCTTATCTTCCTGAAGAGAGGCCATTCTAAGGGGATACACCATTGCATTGATAACGTTAAAATACGAATAATGTTGTATAGGTTGTTGTGACCTTTGCGATAAATTTGAACGCCAAGTGGCCAAATGTAGCGCCAAATTAAAATGGTCATCAACCAATATTTAGAGCTTTCTAGGATAATCTCTGCAGGGTATAGTTATATAAGATCCATTAGGATACGCAAAAATAGTTTGTTAGCTTATGTAAACGATCTGTGTTAATGCGATAATGTGATGTGTTCAGGAATTACACAAACTCTGAATAGGTGCTGAAGTACGTTTTAATGGGTTTTCTTCAATTCACATTGTGACTTTGTCTGGGTCAAAACTTTAAAAGCTTTTTTCTCCTGTTTTAAAGCCCTCGATTGAGCTGACATTTTCTATACAAGATTGTTTTGGATGACAAAACGATTATTTTTTAAAAAATAATTGATTAAAACTATTTATTTAACGTATTAAATTTTACGACAAGTTTCTCGCCAAGTCGCAAAATATGTCATTTGATAATTTATCTTTTGCCTTAATTTCAATTACACGTAGCTTAATTGATCAACATAATGCTTAACCGAGTTAATGTTTAGGATGACAATACCATAATTTAATTATAATTAATAAAAGTTAATTGATTAAAACTAATTATTTAAGAATTAAATTTTACGCCAAGTCCCCAAATGGTCGCCTAATTCGTCGTTTAATATTTTTATCATTTGCTTTAATTTTAATTACACGTAGCTTAAATGATTAACATAATGCTTAATCGAACTAAAACTTTTTACACCTATTTATTAATAAATGTCGAACAATAAAATAAATTATGAAAATTAATTATTGAATACATTCAATTTGACTCAACGTTCCCTTTTGCTCTTAAAATATAAGATATAAAAAAGTTATCTGATGCAAAGTGTGAAGTTTGAAAGAAAATCCATTTTCAAAAAACTCTTTTTTTACCGGTGTAATTTATATATATGTGTGTTAAATGCTTCATCTCCAAAGGAACTATATTGTATTTACTGTAGATTATCAGAATACAATTGAATTTGTTTGGAAAGAACCTGTATTTTTTGAATTCCTACAATTAGTTCACGCTCTCCCTATATATATTTATTTATGTATCTTGTTCAAATTTTCAATCGTTCATAAAATACTTTTTATTCATCCACTCGAGTTCAAATACATTTTTTTAAACTTGTGGCGGATGACACTTGATTTTCATACAGTTTCTTCAAATATTTATTCATTTATTAAATTTAATTGGTGAAAATGCAGTTTAGCCCAACCATTTGGCGCGATTTCAAAAATTGCCAAACTTGGCGATTTTGAGGGGCTGAACGGACCAGGGTCGCCACATTTGGCAAAATACCGCCAAATGATTCATGTCTCCAAGGGTGGTTGGGCTAAACTGCATTCCAACCATTCAATTTACCGGACGAATTAAGAAAGAAGCTAATGCTTCTACTATGTCATTTGTCTTGCAATGGCAAAGTGGGTAGAGCGTCGGCGTAGAATCTTCATGCCTTCGGATCGAAGTATAAAAATTTTTTATTTGATTTTATATGGGAGAAAAAATTTCTCTTATACAAGATATTTAGCGGGAAACAAATTTAGGAATAAATACCTTCAGTGACGAAGCATGTAGATCGCTGGAAAAATTTTTTTCTTTTGCCACTTAATAGTGTGATTCTGTTCTATGTATATACATGTTTATATTAATTATAATTATTTGATAAAAAGTAATTAAAATAAAATATTTCTTTGTTGATCTAAGTAGGAATTGACTTTTAAATTTTTCTTTTATATTACTTGTTTTAATTGCGTTGATCTTTCTTGCGTTTAAGAAACAATCTACCACGTAACAATATGAATAGTAATTAGGTATTTCTTTTGAGGACGTGTATATTACGAACGGTGCAATACTTATCGGAGAGCAATGGACGTACATAACGTGCGAAAATGTTTACTTTGTGAATTAGGTTAGGTGGAAGCTTTGGTAGTTTTATTCGCTTTGTTCCATTGCAAAAAGTTAACTCACGAAGTAAAATGCTTTATTTATTAAAAAAAAAAAAAAAAAAAACTCAAGGAACTCTTACAGAAAGGGAGGAAGAACTAGGAGCTTCATTATACAAACATGTCCTTTATATTTCTGCGTACCTCTCTGTGTAGATATATTATAATATATTATGCAAATCAATTGACAAGTAAAGATTACATAAAATAACAGCATTTGTTTTTTAAATTTTGGGTTGCATGTTTCCCACTGACTAAAAGTCAAAAAGGATCTCTTTGAACGTTCTATTGTTTTAGAATACATTTCAAACGCTAAATAAGATTATATTGTTCTAAGATTACTTACCATTATAAATGAATATATATATATATATAAAAAAAAAGTTGCGCTAATTTTTAAGAGCCCGGAAAGTTGCATGTCTTTGTAAAAAGATACGTATAATTTGATACTAAACTACGAAATAGTACAAATTATTTCTAAAATTGCTCAATGTATTTTGTAATGTGCAGGAAACGGTTTGAAGGTCGGAATGCAGAAGCTATTGATAATATGAAAACCAGTTTCGTATAACAAAACGACGTTTCACACACAAAAAAGAACCATTTGCTTTTTAATTACTTTGCTCGAATTGGCACGATATTTTTTAAACAAAAAATAGCTATTGCGTACTGTGATATCCTTCAAATATATTACGTAAGGAAACGACTTTAGTTTTCTTTTTTTGAATATTTATAAATTGAAAGCTTGTAATAATTCAAAACACAGAATAAATTTATACAAAATAACGTTTCAAAAAGATTTCGTTAAATTTTACATATTTAATTAAAAAATTAATCTTGGAAAATCAAATTTATCTTTTACATTTGAGGGAATAAAATATGTTGTGTGTTTACATTTGCGAAAATAAAATTTCTTTTGTGTTTAATGTTCTTCGATAAATTCGTTAATAATATCACCTACCGGGTTTTTTTTTTTTTTTTTGTGCCCGATTCTGATACAAGGAATAAAATTATCGAGGGAAAGATCGCTCTTAATGGATACCAGATTTTAAAAAATAAACTAACTGTTTACTAATAAGAAATATATCGGTGTTTAAAAAGCACAATTTTTTAAATAAAAACACTGTAAAATTTTTAAAAAATCGACAAAAGAAACGGAGTTAGTCAAATTAGCGAATAATAAAGTTCTAAAAAATAGTATGAGTTTCAATTTTTCGTCCTTGATCGTGGGGACTTATGCGATTTCGTAATATGTACCAATCTCTGGTTGCCCCTAAGATACGGTTGCATTTTTTAAATTTTGTTCCAACCCATAATTATCGCACTAAAATACCCAATGTTTGTTGGGACCTGCTCACATGGCGGCAGAATGTAAACAAAGGAGCCGGAAGTTCTAATCTCGATTCCTCCCATTCAGTCTTATTAAATATTAAGGTCATCAACATAGATGTCGTCCTCGTCGTCATATCCTCTGTTCTATTTCGGTAGTTATAATGGAAAGTGAATATTCGTTAAGGTAAAGGAAACGCTAAAATGCTTCAAAATTTGCAAATTTTAATTTTGCTGTTAAAAATAGGTACCGCGACCATGACCACTAGGCTACCGCTGCCCTGCTAAAAATAGAGGTCGATTTGTTGAATCTAAAGATGTATAATTTATTAGAATTTGAAGAAAAGATCGCTCTAAAAGTGAATTTTAAAATAGCGAACAAACGGGTGACGCCACAAGAAAATAGAGAAAAAAAATAACCTTTTTTTTTCTCAAAAGGTGTGTTTTTTCACGATTCTAGTACACACTTCTCAAAACCTACTTATATATATATATATATATATATAAGTAGGTTGGCAAGTGCACAACAGAAGATACGTTATACACATATCTCATTGTTAAAATATGATTTCCATTGCCTTAAATTTAAAGATGTGAGCAATATTTAAACTTGGCGTGAAATAAGAGGATTTTCCCAACCGAAGACGTTTCATTGTGACGTTGGACTAATCGTAAATTTTCCCTACGATTAACATTTGGATTTACTTTCTCTTATTATTTAAATTTCCAATTCCTTTCCAATCAAATGAAACGTGATTATAAACTATGAAGAACTGAATATTGGAGTTCAATTCTTGTCATATTTTAACAATGCTTGGGCGGTAGTTTATTTGCATGGCAGCAGACCGACGGGATGAAAGACATGCGTCGGCTCTCTTCAACAACAACGTCAGAAATAAAAATGCTGCAATAACTAGCCCGAGAGGGACGTCTCTGTTTGTCTAATTGGTAAAGGCGCAACAAAAAGCGACCGCTCAACTTTTTCTTCTGACTCAGTGGTCAAGAGTTCGAAACAGCCGCCAACACTCCGGTTTCAACTCTTTCCCCCTCCACGGGGTCGAAACCATACAAAGCCGAAGACCATCTGGAATTGTAAAACCCACTCGAAACGCTAGTTATTGTGAATTAACTCACTCGGATCGAAATGGGTTGGCAAGCGAGAACTTGGATGTTCATCCTAAACTAGAATTCAGGCGCTGAGGGAAATAAATCTTGAGAGAGAGAGAGAAAGTAATTTTGAACAAACGTAATATAATGGATTATGTATTAATATAAATAAGCAAATTGGGTTTATATATTTGGCTGTTTCATCTATTGAGTTTTATATTGGGTGAAATTCCGTTACTTAAGACTTTCTTTTCGTGACTATTTAACTTAGAAATAAGGACTGCTGAAACAAATGAAAGAGAAATGTTACAAAATGGCATCAAATAAATTCACTGTTTCAGTAACGTATCCAGAGAGGGAGCAAAAGGACATAGGCACCCCCAAGATTTTTTCTCGAAACTGAAATGTTTTAGGATAATTCTTTATTATGCTATTCTAGATGCTCTAAATTTTTTAAACATAGGAAATAGTTTTTTCTCCTCATGCATAAATTTTTTTCATCGCGAAGAGAAAGAAAAAAAGATTTTAAATAAGCCAATTCTTGAGAAAACAATAGTGATGTCTGCTATCTCTGAAGAAGTGCCTCAGGGTCTGGGTTCCTAGATGAAGAGGTGGGGAGGGTGCGTCCATATAGAAAATCCCTCCCCCCCCCCCAAATGCCAATCTTTTTTTCTCATGGCATCTTAATGTATCCGTACACCTTCGGAGAAAATTTTTCGAAATACATTGATATTTGCTATCAAAATATTTTTTTAATACTAAAATATAACCTAAGGCTATGAAAAACACAATAATCTACTTTTAATTCAAAAAAAAAAAAAAAAAATTGGAATGGGAAACATGGTGAAAATAGTACATAAATAGATTATCAGAATAACGCTCATGACTCAAAAGCAAACAAAAATATCATTATTCTGCAAATTTTTTCTTATTCATCATAACAGGTTTTGGGGCGGTGCTACTTTCAGGAAGAAAATCATATCACTACAATTTTCATTGTGTTTCGAGTCGAATAACAATGAAATATATATATATTTATATATAAAAGAGTTATAACACTACATGATTTACACCTTTGTTACTAAAATCGTATCACCTTTACATCCATGAAAGTAGTAGGGGTTCTTAAAAACTATATAAGGAAGATACTTGCACAATTTAAATCAATTGGGTTCATAACTTTTTCTGATATGTAACGTTGCCCTATGTGAATATGTCCAGTAAATTCATTTTGAGAAAAATCAAAACAAACTTTCGAATGCGATTAATAATTAGCTACCGAGTAAAATTCAAATCCCTGTAACTTAAGTTCTAAATGAGGAATAGGCAAAATTCAAATACTATTAAAAAGAAAACAGTTTAAATTTTAAACCGACATTAAAATTAGAAAATCGAAAATGTTGACAAAAACGGCGTTTTAAAGTTGTACCGGATACCTTAATTATTTTCTTAAATGATCTTCATTTCTTGTAATCTTCATAACTTGATAAAATTATATCAATGCTTGAACAGTTTTAAATCGATGAAAAAATTCTGATGTAGAGCATTATTTACTTTTTACCAAGTGGCAATTCTAAACTACGAAATTGCTTGTTTGGTAGCCTTGATTATATGCATCCCCCAAAATTCAATTTTGGGTTCGCCACAGCACTGTTTTGTGACTTTTAAGTGGAATTTTTTTATGACCAAGTTACAATATCCATTTTTGGAGATCTTTGAATGTCTGAAATCAATTCCATTTACAGTCATTGCCGAATTCGGTACTGAACGTTAAAAACATCATTTTGCATTCCTGTGTTCGTCATTTTCCACTTTCTTACTATCCTTAAGCCTAACTGCAATTCTTAGAAAGCGAACTAGGACATAGCAGCGAGACCGAAAAGGAAGTAATGCGTTGTCAGAGCGTCTCTAACAGGCGAAAACATATCGAAGTCGCTAATTATTGCCAAGAAATTCGATCAAGGTCAACACGTGCTGGTTTCACAGCTCCGTGAAAAAAGAGTGACAAGATCAGTAGTTATGCAAGAACACGCTTACCAAAGAGGGGAGGGAAAATTGTTTGTTCTTTTTACAGGAATAGAACGCTATTTAGGTTTAAGATAAATTTCGGGAAAAATTTATTTTTCTTTCGAAGAATCTCGAATTTTTCTGGCAGAGTTATGAATACTCGCGTTGTGAATATGTGAACTACCTCCACCAGTTTGTTGCTAGCTTTGTTAATATTGTACAAAACAAGTAACTCTGATTTGAAAATCATTGAACGAATTATTGATGCGTTTATTTATTTTTTTTTTTTTCCAAATTTGCAAGAAAATTGCTCTTTTACCTGCAACATGAAGTAGAAAGAAAGAAAAAATGTGCACTTTTAAAATATTTGTCTATAACGAAATGCGTTTGCATCGGGAATGAACCTTATCGTGGAATAAAAATAATTAATTCTGAGAAGAAAAATATTTGTCATGTTACGTAAGTAAAGAATCATTCTTGAAATAAAATAAATCGTTCGCATATTTAAAGAATCGCTACGACTAAAATGTCCCGAGTCACGTTTTAGTTAGTCCCGATCACTGCTATTTTTCTTCCTTAATTTTATATTACATTTTGATACTTTTATTTAAAAAAAAAAAATGATGTGAAATGATAAAGCAAAATACTTAGTTATTCAAAATGAATCATCCGATTTTTAAATTCCGTATTTTCATAAATAAACGACACAGAATGATAAATAGTACTTGAATGCAAAGGTAAATTATGGAAATTTTATATCGTGAACAATAGATGGCTCTCGAGAATTCGTGAAATTATTTCACGAAAACTGTTATAGAACAATTCATGGAGCTATCTCGCAGTTGAATCGGTCGCAGTGGACCAGCTGACTCGATGTTACACAGCTGGCCTCCTAAGTCATCTGATTTACCCCATCGATTTCTTCTTTTGGGGGTTTGTAAAAGATGAAATGTATGCACAACCGATAACTAAATATTTATATGAACTTAAACAACGGATTTCTCCCCTACTGCACTATCAATTACCCCCTTACATTTTCCAAATGGCGTTGCAAACGTAACTAAAGGAAAATATATCGAATACTTGTAAAAAAACACTTTCATATTTTCCCTTGGAATTCATGTATTTCTCATCATTTTGTCTCGTTTATTTATGAAAATAAAGCATTTTGAAATCGAATGATTCATTTTGTCTAACCCTGTGTTTTATGTACAAGAAAGGACTTAATATATATAAAAGAAAGTATAGCAAATATTTAAAAATATAAATCATCTCTCTCTCCCTCGGAAAAAAACTGAATTTACGCATACTCTCAATGATACTTTAAGAAACCGATTGCACGAATAAAAATTATTACAGTATTATTTAAATTTTGTTTAGAATTAATTGGCTTGAAATTTCCAACTCGAAAGTTACATCTTAAAAACACGTTAAGTAATGCTGCATGATAGGACAAATACAGATTTGCGAAATTTTATCTCGTCATATGACGACATATGATGTATAACAGAAGTATGATTAAGGTGACCATTTTTTTTTTTGAAACCAGGACATGAACTAATTTTAGGTAAAAGCGTATTTATTCTAGAAAAAACACAACTTTCTTCATATTTTTTTTTATTTTTTTAATAAAAAGAAGTAAAAAAAACGTGGAAAAAAAAAAACAATTCACATGATCTCGTATTTATCTGAAGAAAATTTTTGTTTAAGGTAACCGTAACTCTAAAAAGTTTCAAATTTTGCTTTAAAAAAAAAACACTTTTGTTCTTGGAAAGTAGAGGGTACTTTATCTGATTCCATATAGATATTATTTATGAGAATTCGACAAAAACGGAGCGTTCAAAAATCGAATATAAAAATCATAAACAAACGTTCATAGCCAAAGGGAGAAATATTTGTGTTTACGGTTTTTCTCGAAACGTGGTTTTTTAGGGTTTTGGAACAATTTCCTCAAAGTTTACTTTGTCCGTTGTGTTGATATTTTGCACATTTTGAAATGAGGTCATCTCTTATACTGTAAACATAATTTTTTTTTTCTGATAAACATCCACAAATTTTAAGTAAAATACAATATTTAAACAAAAATCATGGGAATTTTTAATCATAAAACTTTAAAACTTTAATCAATTTAATTTTTAAATAATAATGATATTCAATTTACACTGGATGTCTCGAAACTCATGGGCAAAAATACAAGGAGTGATAGAAAACATCTAAACAAGCAATTTTCGCAAAACAATGCACAGGCGGATGATGAAGTGATGAACTGCTAGACGGCGCTGCAATGGAAAGCATAAAGCGAAAGTTTTCTTACACATCGTCATTTCTACCGTAGATTTCCGGAGGCATGGCTTTTTCCTAACTATTCTACATCTCCATGCCTTTCATTACAGCGCCGTCTAGCGGTTAACCGCTTGCTCTCCACCTGTGCATTGTATAGTGAAAATTGCTTGTTTAAATGTTTTCTATCACCCTTTAAATCTTTGGCCATGAGTTTCGGAACATCATGTATAAGGTTATGTTTATTAGTACTCTGGAAGCCTTCAAATTATAAATCCAGTTTGGATTTCTTACAAGAAGTACCTGGAAGTAATTACAAATGTAAATGCGGCTACTGATTATCCGTTGCTCGGACGTAATTATTTATGAATTTAAATGTGATTTTCTTTCAACACTTCTCAGTGTTAAAATATGACTTCCATTGATTTCGATTTAAAAAAAAAAAAAAATGATGATTATTTAAAGTTGGCGTAAAATAAGCTTATTTTTTTTCCGTGTCGAAGACGTCTCAGTTACCTTAACACTATTTCTATCTAAAGATGTCGAAAGACACCTTTCAAGTTTTAACTAAAATTAACCTTATTTATTTTTTAGCCACCCAATGTGCTATTGTTGTAGTTAACCCAAAAATGTCGTACCTGACCACTTTTCAAAAATTTACCTTGTTTTGGCGTATATATTTGATGTCTGCTTTAACCAGTAAGGAACTTAATTTTCAGAAATTCGTCATAATAAATTTCTCTTGAATTTTTTAGATTGAAATAAAATACATGCTATAATGTCCGATATCTGCTTTCACCACCAATGAACTCAATTTTTAAAAATGGGTCGTAATAAATTTCCCCTAATTTATTAATTGCATTGAAGTGAAACAAATACAAAAATTAAGCAGTTTATTTACTTATCGATTTATGTATTACCTTAAATCGTACATAAAATGGAATCAAGATATGATAGAAAATGAATAACTTTATTCGGAATTTTTAAGACAGCTGTAAGGCAGTCTTTTTTTTTTTTTTTATGCCTCAAGAATTTCAAACTACGTCTTTTTAGTTTGGTTTCCTTCTTGGAATGTTTTGGGGTCAAATGGTTCTAATATTAATTTACTATTATTAACCACTCAAGGAGCTATTGTTTTGGTTGGATCACTTTTGGCATACCTGATCACTTTTCAATTTCTTATCGTTTGATTTAATTTTAATTACATTTAGCTTAAATATAATCAATTTAATAATTTATCGTTTGCTTTAATTTTAATATTGGAAACATTTACTTTTTTCCCTTTCTCGTTATTTCACCGTTTACTTTTTTTACTTCTTTATATTTAATTGAGTAATTTAATAAAAATTATAAAAATAAAAGCGCATCTTAGGCGGCTAAATCTTTTTTTTTTGCATTCAATATACCGAAAATATGAGGGGCTGAAGTTTTAATTTACTAAGGGCTACCAGGCTCGAACCTAAGACTTGACGAAAACCGCCGGCCGCGACCATCACCAATAGGAGACCGTAAATAGAAGTAACGCACTGCATGGAAAAGATGGAGTTCAGTCTTATGAGTTCTTCAATGACGACCTTTCAAACATCAAGAGAGGCTGAAAAAAGACACGTAATTCTGGACAAAGACTACATAGAAAAAAAGTCTTAATAACAATAAATAAAAATTTCTATCTGGAACATTTTTAGTATGGAGAAGATAAGAGTACACACAATTATTCTTTTACACGTTCTTTTTTTTTTTACGATTTTGAAATAACATTGTTCACCAATATATTTTTTTACACCAATTCCCCCCCCCTTTTTTTTTTCAATTCTAATTTTGACAGCGTTATCAGAAGATTGTCGGTTTACGAACCATACATGTGTGAGTGACTTGGTCTACTTCACGGCTTGTTTACTTTGTATTCTGGAGTTACGGGGAATACCCGAATTTTAGAATCATTTTCTTCCGTTGTACTTCAACTTGAACACAGCATTTCGGTTTCCAGCCGAACTGGAAATCCATCACGTCACTGTTTCGACTATATTCATTCGCTTAGTTTAAAAAAATTGTTTTAACATGTTATTAACTTGAAATATATCCTTAAAATCAAAATTTCTGTTATGTACTTTTTTTTTTACAAATTTCTATGCATTTTTTTTTTTATTTCGATGATTCAAGTCGACAATGACGAAGTCGAAGGTAAAGTTCTGCTATTAACGGTTGATTTAATTCGCTAAGGCTTGAAATTTGCTTTAAGAGTGAAACAACATTTTCTTATGATTCTGACATGGAGGGTGCTTAACATTTTACCGTAATCTTAAGTATTGTGTAGCAGGATATCGAGAATTATATAAGCAACATGAGAACCTAGAAAAAAAACCCAGCCATTTATCGTCGACATTGTAACAACAAAAGAAACCAACAGAGGCCGTTAATAACGAACGAAATTCTTCATTTGAATCGAAGCCGACATTTGTGTTCGACATATCGGACACATCTATTGATGATAGCATTTTTGATCCGGTTCGTAAGAAACGTGCACTCTTGTTATCAAGCAGCGATGAATAGTTGTCAGCAATTTTATTCCTAATTTCAATTTGAATTTTTATATGTTGTGTGTACTTATAGACTGAATTTTCACTATATACTAATTTAAATTTTTTTGTAATAAAAAGGAATTGGTTTTGTCTTATAAATATGTAATATGGATTTAATTATTACTTTTTTTTGCACGGTTTTTGGGGAAAATATTGAGTGTTTTTTCATCTTACACGATTTTTTATAGTTGTGGAACCTATCCCCAAATTTACTATACGTCGCTTGTATTATTTTACACGAATTTTTTTTGCACGGTTTTCTGAGGAACGTATCTACCGTGTAAAAAAAGAGCTGGGTGTATGTATACATAATTTCCCCTCCATGCAAAATTTCACTAATGCATACTGTGATTTCATTTTCTAAAATTATTATAAGTTTTTATTTATATTCATTTTGGAAACCAACAAACTATACGAAGTGAATTTATAAAAAAAAATTTACTTTTCAAATGATGTTGTCCATGCTAATAATATTTACCGGAGTTAAAATAAGTACTAAATAATAATTCGAAATAAAAACCAACGTTTTTAAAAACAACGTTTTTATATGGTGGCAAAGTTTATTAAAAAAATTATTAAAATATTAGTTAAAACTGGTCGCAAATATCTAAATATTGCAGTGTTAGGCAATAAGAACGGTTCCCAAAATTTCAGAGCTCTAGCTTGATGGGAAGTTGGTTAAATTAACAATAGACAATTTGATGACACACTGATACTCATACATACGGACACACACCAAGTGAAATACATAACAACGTTAAAACTAATTAATCCGGTAAATTAAATGGTTGGAATATAATTTAGTCAAACCACTCTTGGAGACAGGAATTATTTGGCGGTATTTTGCCAAATGTTGCTAAATTGGTCCGCGAAGCGGACTTAACATTCAGCCAAAAAAAAAAAAATCGTCAAGTTTGGCAATTATTCAAATTGCGCCAAGTGATTGGGCTAAACTGCATTATTTAAAAAATATATATGAGTTAAAACTTGTCGCAAACGTCTAAATATTGCATTGTTAGGCGAGTACGAACGATTCCCAAAATTTCAAAGCTCTAGCTTGATGGGAAGTTGGTTAAATTAACGATCGAAAATTTGATGACACACACACACCAAGTGAAATTCAGAAAAACGTTGTAAAATCTTCATCGACTGCAATTTCAAGCCAAAAGTCGGTCAATCACCGGGGATCATTTCATTTCAACATAATTATCTTTTTCAATTCTGCTGTTATTTACGGAAGAAATTCTTCTCCATGCATGATTTAGACAACACAGTTTATTACATACAAACGTAAACGTGTCGTAAAAAGAAGAACTCGGAACGAAAATTCCGATCATTGCACACGGCAACTTGATTTCTCGTGATCTCGCAAAATATAGGTTGACACATTCTATATTTATATATTTACGTATATTTTCGATGTCTGCTTTCACCAGTAGTGAACTTAATTTTTAAAAATACGTCATATTAAATTTCTCCTAGATTTTTTATTGGATTGAAATGAAATATGTAATATGTGTCTTACGTCTGCTTTCACCACAAATGAAATTGATTGATTCTTGGAGAATTGAATAGTTTAAAAATATACGATTCTCTGTATAGGATAGCATAGCCAGAATATAGATTTTTTTGTCGTTATTAATAAATTTTAAATCAATTTTTGCTTATTATTGTCGTATATCGTAGTGTCTACCGATGGAAGGCTCCAAGATATTTTTTATCCTTAAAAACCTATTCTTAGCTACGAATATTTGTTTTTGGTGAATGTTTTGTTTCTTTTCTAAAATGAAATTGTAGCCACGTGGTCATGGTCGTGGACTCACGGCCTGCGCTTTTCGTCGAGTCGTGATTTCGAGCCAAAATGCCGCAAAAGACCCGCCCTGTAGCCGAACCTGATGCATTTGAAATCCGTTGAGACTCAAAGTCCTCCCGTTTACGTGGTGTGGAAATTAGGAGAGGGAGATGCCAGGTCAGATGTCGTCTCAGTCACTCGACCGAGGTTTAAATTTGCGAGGTCAATAGTCCTCGTATTGCTTCTAGTGCTACATTAATGAAACCAATCAATGTGAAATGAAATCGCCAAATGAAAGTGCAGTAATTTGTCAATTGGGACAAATGGTGGACAACGGAAAAAAGTTTATTAATCATTCATAGATTTTAACTAACGACTCATAAACTGTCCGATTTGGGAATGTTTTAGGTGTGATTGTAAAAATGTATTTATAAATTTATTTTATTTTTTAATTGTAATTTTTACTTTAGTTATTTACTTTTTAAGAAAACTTGCGCTATTGGAAAGGTGTTTATAAAAATAAGTTTGACATCTATGAAGTGAATGGTAGGAAGAAAAAATCTGAATTAAATTAATGCTGAACTTCCGGGTGGGGGATTCAGCAACGAAAACTTTCTTAATTTATTTCTTAAAACATTTATTCTTATTATTATTTAAAGTAAATTAGATTGTATGATTTATTCATTGTTTGTAACAGTCGCACTTAAAATAAATACGAGGGCTATTGGCAGCGGTCTCCGTAATTGAGAGCTTCCGTCAAATGATGCATGTGCTGGCACCTTTCTCATCCAAACTTCTACATCACACCAACGACAAGATTTGAAGCCCTGACAGATTTTGTTGAATGAATTTAATAACATCGCACCAGAAGCAACACGAGAACTATTGACGACGGACCTCGTAATTTAGATCCTCGGTCAAGTGACGAGGACGACACCTGAACTGGCAACTGCCTCTCCTAACTTCCACACCACGCTAATGGGTGGACTATGAACTACAACAGATTTAACGTTCATCAGCCCCGACTACACCGGGTCTTTTGGGGTATCAAGGTTCGAACCCAAGACTCGACAAAAATCTCCTGTTGACAGATTTAACGTACATCAGGACCCGAACCAAGGAATCAACGGAAATAACGCCGATCACCAGTTCACGACCGTAACTGATAAGCTACTGCGACCACCAATAATATAGCGTTGGTTTATTCGCTGGAAATCATGAGGTGAAATATATCTACTAGTTTTAATAGTATTCATTGTCTTCGTATGAAACAAACAAAACACGAAAACCTATTGCTTCAATCAACTCTAATGTTCTCTTTAAGAGCATTGATTTCTTTTGAATTTTAAGAGTATTCGTATTTTAATAAAAGGCTCCAAAAAAGAACAATAGTCCCTCAACACAGTAAATCTGAAGGCCGTTTCCCTTTCGAATTAATGGGGGAATATAGGGAGATGTTTTTCAGTCGGCTCACGAAATTTGATTTTAACAAAAGATTAATTCCTGCAAATGAAACATGAAAGTTTTTTTTTTTTTTTTACTTCATTCATATGAAGATTGTATCAATTTTAAAGAATGCGTTTATGCCTTGTTGGATTGTCTTTGGCTGTAATTACTATTCGTATTTGTCAAAAGCATTGTTTCGAAGATCTTACACGACATTCGGACTGTAATGATATGCACTTTCAACAAAGCGCTTTCTTTAAAATCTCAGGAAAAAATGTGAAAAATGTCTTTGTCCGAATCACCTTAAAAATAATCGATTGAGGATGAGAGCTATTTAGAAAAAATCATGTCCACACAAGACAATAAAAAGATATTTTGATTCCTTAAATGCAGAAATATTACTATTTTGGCAGGTTCCATGGAAAGAAAAATCATAACAAATAATATAAAAAAAAAAGATTTTTAAAGTCAATTCCTACTTAGGTCAACAAAGAAGAATTTTATTTTAGTTACTTTTTAAATAATTACAATTAATATAAATATGTATATACATAGGACAGAATCACACTATTAAGTGGCAAAAGAATATTTTTTTTCCAGCGATCTACACGCTTCGTCACCGACGGAATTTATTTCTACATTTATATTCCGCTAAATATCTTAAATAAGAGAATTTTTTTTTTCTCCCAAATAAAACTAAAATTAATCATTTCAAAATCAAATAAAAAAATTTTATGCTTCGATCCGAAGACACGAAGATTCTACGCCGACGCTCTACCCACTTTGCCATTGCAAGACAAATGACATAATAGAAGCATTGGCTTGTTTCTTCATTCATCCGGTAAATTAAATGGTTGGGATGCAGTTTAGCCCAACCAGCCTTGGCGACAGGAATTATTTCGCGGTACTTTGCGAAATGTGGCTACACTGGTCCTCAACGTTCAGCCAAAAAAAAACCCGCCATGTTTGGCAATTTTTTAAATCGCGCCATGTGGTTGGGCTAAACTGCATTTTCACCAGTTAAATTTAATTAAATGAATTAATATTTGAAAAAACTGCATTGACATCAAGTGTCATCCACTACGAGTTTAAAAAAATGTATTTGAACTTGAGTGGATGCATAAAATGTATTTTATAAACGATAGAAAATTTGAACGAAATATATATAGGGAGAGTGTGAACTAATAGTAGAAATTTAAAAAAATAAAACGAATCACGTGCGCTCTATCGCACTTCAGCAAACACTTTGAGGACTTAAAATGAATTTGGCTGAACGGAAGACATTTCTCAATTGATGAAACATGATTTATGTAGATGAATCTAATTAACCTAAGTCACCATTGAACTATGTTCACAACTGTTGAAGTGAAGTGAATAGATGCGATAAATTGCGTTTATGAGCGGCGTAGAATTTGATTCGAAGTTTGTTGGTTAGCGGTAAAGATAATTAGCCGAGTGTGTGTGATGGTAAAATATAATGGCGCTGGAGATAGATATAGCCGTGCTGCGCCAAACAATGGGGGAAAAAAAAGATAAAAATCGGTTGATAAAAAGCAGGATCATTAAATAGAGTAAGATCGCTAGCATATCCTGGGAACGCGTCACCCATACTTACCAAACTCCATGAGAAAGGGAAAAGATCATTACGACATCTCCAATCGAGTGATGTCAATACTAACCTAAAGAAAGTAAGACCCTGTGGGGTCAGAGTGAGCTTAAGTTATCCATGTAACATACTGGCGCTGTATAAGGAGCAATAGTTTGGTTTGGTTTCATTAATGTGGCACTAGAAGTAACACGAGGGCTATTGGCGACGTATCTCGTAATTTTGAATCTCTGTCAAGAGACGAGGACATTCGAGATGGCACCCTTTCACCTAACTTCTACACCCCACCGATAGGAGGAATTAGCCCGGACAGATTATACGTGCATCAGTCCCGGCTGCGCGGCGTGTCTTTAGCAGCCAAGAATCGAACCCGCGACTGAACGAAAACCGACAAATGCACCCTCCAAGATGTTTCTGGAAATTGAAATATTTCGGGAAAATGCCTTTATAGATGTTTGAAATCTTAAAGTAAGAATTTTTTTTTCTCTCGTCAAGCTTAAATACTTTTTATCATGAAGAGAAAGGATTCCAACCCAGCCGATTCCTGAGGGGGGCGGGAATAGAAGTATTTCCTGTTTCTAAAGGGGTGCCTCCTGGTCAGTGTTTATAGACGAAGAGAGGAGGGGGGAATGCGTCCCTATAGAAGCACCCCCCAAAAATAATTTTATTTTTATGGTATCTTAATTATTTTTATTGAACAATCTTTATTGTTGTAATTTTTATTACTTGCTAAAATTATATCAATCCTTGAACAGTTTTAAATAGGAGAAGTAAGATTGATATTGCGTATTATTTACTTTTTATCAAGTGGTAGTTCTAAACTAAAGAAATTGATTCTTTCATGGTGATGACGATATGAAACGCGCGCGCCCCCCACCTCCCCAATCCACATGAAGGAAGAACAGATCACGCAGAATAAAATATTAAGAAAAGAACTGACGCTTCCTGGCATGTCGGAAGTGAGGTTAAGCAAAATGATCCTAAGATAGGGAAAAAAAATCGATACTTTTATTTAAAATCAAACTTGCAAGAAATGGTTTTGCATCAATATAGGCGACAACCCTATATTGATGCAAAATCAGAGCTCAGAAAACTATTCCCAAATTCAAATTTGCAGAATCGACTACAAAATGGTCCCGTAAATTAAAATAATAAACTCCTGCCGAGAAATTAATTTTCAAGCTTACAACGCACTCAGATGGATCACCTGACTTTAGCCTAGCGTGTTTTGCTTATTATTTTGTAGTAGTCAGTTTCTTTACAGTAGGCGCTTCAAGGTCACAGATTTTCCCCGCACTACCGTTTGTAACTATGACAACAACTGAGAAAGGACAACACTCCCCACCCCCCATTTCCTTTCATTTTCGTAAACAGACTTCTAACGAAAACGAACTTTTGAGTTTCACGATCATTTGCATCATCAAAATATTTGTTTAAAATCCGTATAACATTTTATAAATATTGTTAACGTGTCATTAAAAACATTTGATTTTCTTACACTTTTATATAACGGAACTAAACTCATTGGAACTTTGTAAATTAAATAAATTTATATACGCATAGATGTTATATTAATATTTTATAAGGATATGTTTTAATAATTAATTTCCCTTTATTTAAAAAAAAATTATTTTGAAAAAAAAAAAAGAAAGAAATAGTATATTTATAGAAAATTTAACATAAAGCACATGCAAACGCAAAGGAATTCAGACCTCAGCTGAAGTGTTGAAGATAAATAAAATGGCGACGGCACTTTTGTTGCTACCGGTGGAGGAGAAACGAAAACGAGTGACCTTGACACGCCTATTCTGAAGCAACAGACTATAGTTTCTGCTTCAACGTAGTATTTTTCCTTTCAGGTTTTTATTTTATCCATCTCATTTGTAATATTTACCCTTGTGACTATTTTTTCTAATTGTTATCTCTTCCGCTCTTTAGATATCTGAACACAAGAGTTAACGATTTAATTTTAATAAATTGATTTTCTCGTATCACGTTATTGAGTTCAAAACTAAAATCACCGCATCAAAGAGATCCTCACTGACTGTGAACGCTTTTATTCTAATTTCATATAAACAACAAAGAAACATATAAACAATAGCTCACATCGTTGTTTTTTTCCACAAATGCGTATAAAGTGATAATTTTATTCGCTTTGCAATCAATTCTCTAATACAACATTTTCAAACGGAAAAAGTCAATAAAATTCAGATTTCACCTTACTAGATTGAATTATTTACCTTCTTGATTGAATTAAATACAGATTGAATTCCTTACCTTCTAGTGGCATCGGTAGCCTAGTGCTCACAGCCACGGGCGGTGGTTTTCGTCAAGTCATGGGCTGAAGTCTTGATGCCACTACAGATCCGCCGTGTAGCTGCGGCTGATGCACGTTAAATCTGTCAGGACCCAAAGTCCTCCCGTTGGCGGGGTGTGGATGTTAGGAGAGGGGGGGTGCCAGGTCAGGTGTCGCCCTCGTCATTTGACCGAGGTTCAAAATTACGAGGTCCGTTGCCAATATTGCTTCTAGTGAGGCGTTAATAAAACAAATCAATCAATCTTCACCTCCTAAAAAAGTAATTCTGTTGTACAAACCTGCAATATTCGTATATTTTTAATTAGTTTGAAAATTTGGCGACGGACCTCGTAATTTTGAGTCTCGGATAAGTGACGAGGAAGTTACCCACGCTGGCACCACCCTCTCCAAACTAAAACACCACACCCACGGGAGGACTTGGGATCTCGATAGATTAACGCACTTCAGTCTCGCTACACGGCCCGTTGTGATAGTATCTTTTAATAGCGCAAGAGCCAGATGAGGCTGCGCCAAACAAGGTAAAGCTGTGATCTAGACGTTTGAAATTTTTTTAAAAAAGATAAAATTTGGTCGACAAGGTGGGACGAAAGCCCCAAGGGAAAGAAAAAGATCACTAGGGTCCCGATGCCGTACTTAGTTTAGTTAAGTTTTTTGATTAACGTCGCAGTAGAAGCATCACGAGGGATAATGGAGACTAACCTCGTCATTTTGAACCTCGATCATGTGACGAGGACGATACCTGAGCTGGCACCCCGCTCTCCTAACTTCCACACCACGCCAACAGGAGGACTTTCGGCCCCGACAGATTTAACGTGCATCAGCCTCGGCTACACGGTGGGTCTTTGATAGCCAAGGATCGAACCCGAAACCCATGACCACTAGGCTACCAGGGCCACGCAACAAGGCTCGAACCCACAACTCAACGAAAACAACGCCGTTTAAAAAAGCTTACGTAAATTTCTGGTGCATTTTACGATATAGATTGAACACACGTTTGCATTTAGCACTATAACGGGGACTATACAATTCACACAGTCCAATTATATATTAGGGGGGAAGTAATGTCGCTTTTGTGCACGTCGATATTCGTTAGTCAATTATATCAGTGTCCTTCAAAGTTGTGACATTTTTTGGTCAGAGTGATTTGTTTATTCGAAAATAATTTTTTTGCAATTTTAGGTGAAGGCCAAATACTTGAAGAGTTCGACATTACTTGCTTTTTGAATTTCGTAAGCATCAATTAGTGTATCCGCTTTGCTTTTTCAAATTCTTGTCTTGTCCTTGAACAATCCATGGACGTGACGGTGAAGCATTTAATTTTTTAAATTCTTTCATTAACAAGTTCAGTGCAAGTATAGTTTATTTTATAATTTGATCCACTCCACATGTACCTAAAAGTCAGGTTGGTTTTCTATGATTCGTCGAAAAGGAAGGTTGATTGGTTTTTTTTAGCAGAACGAGAGAATTTTGCCACGGACTTCGCAATTTTGAGCCTTAGTCAAGTATCGAAGATGACACCTGGGCTGGCACCTCCCTCTCCAAACTTCCACACCACGCCAACGGGAGGACTTTGAGCCTCGACAGACTTAACGAATTTGAGCCCCAGATACACGGCGGGTCTTTCGGGGCATCAACGGATATATTTTGGACTGTTTAGGTAAAATTATTTGTTTTTCCTTTTCAAGGGCTTTGCGGTCTTCACTACGTAGATTGCCATTTTATCTCGTTTTAACGTATTAAACTATAAATAATTTAATTTTACGCACGCGCAATGCATTTGTGATATATTTCTAACAGGATGGCAGAAATTCACTGCTCTCGCACCATCGATAACAAAAAGTACTTCGAATCGTAGTTTTAGTTTAGTTTTTATTAACGTCGCACTAGAAGCAACACGAGGGCTATTGGCAACGGACCTCGTCATTTTGAGCTACGGTCAAGTGACGAGGACGACACCCGAGCTGGCAACCCCCTCTCCTAACATCCACACCACGCCAACGGGAGGACTTTGGGCCCCGAACAGATTTAATGAGCATCAGTCCCGGCTATAAGGCGGGTCTTTGGCGGCCAGGGATCGAACCCACGACTGAACGAAAACCACCGGCCGCAAGTCCACGACCTTGACCACTAGGCTACCGCGGCCCTACTTCGAATCGTAAGTCAAGGGCCTTTTAAGTACGGACTACAACGGAAACATGCTTTCAAGATCTAGCAATCTAGTTCTGCTACAGAGAGAAGTGTCTGTTACCTCGCATAAATAAGTTAATGGATCATTTGCATAAAGTATCATAGGTACAAATATCACTTAATGGCTGTGTGATAAAACACCAATGATTGTCAGAAACTACCAGCAAACGGGGCCTTTTAAGAGGTTTGTACAATTAATGCTTGTTTTTTTGTACCACCCATGTTAGGGGTTAACAATTGTTTTGGCTTCAGGGGGCATCTTTTCAAATGATTGCATTTATTATTTAACCTTGCATTTCAGAAAAGGTATTCGTAAAAATCAATATAAATTAAATAGTGGCAATTTTATTAAATTTATTTTTTACGCTTATTTCATATCTATAGATGCAAGCATAAATTTTAGAATAAGTTGAGCGAGACAAACACACCTAACTTTTCTACTATTCTTTTGAAATCGCAAGTTAAATCGTTGCAATTCTCGTCACAGTTCCCAAGTTAATGTCTGTCAACGAGTATCTGTATTCGAAAGAAAAATGTTACTTTAAAATATCTGTATATCCAAATATAGAGAACATTTTCCCAGCAAGTTTTTTAATACACTGAATTTCAGCAGACTAATATTTTTAAAAGTCGACTTTTGTCGCAGCATTACACATTTCTTTCACAGTGTGATCAGACTCAATTTCACGAAGCTTCAGTTCCTATATTGCTGTGATAATACCAGCACGGGTGCAATAAAAGGTTGAATATATAAACTCCCTTTTCATAAATTCCTGAAGTCCTCTCGTGACCCGATCCTCCAACTCGACAGATGATCCCTAATCTTAGAAGAAACACTTTCAGGGACCTTAATTTCTAATAAAGGAAAATGATAGAAATTTCTTTCTTTTGCTTGTCTTACAAATAGACCTAGTTTTATTTTAATGATTTTACACATGGGAAGGATGTTTTGGCCAAACCTACATTAAGTCATTTCAAATTTGTTTCAAACAGTTATGCAACTGAGAAGTTTTTGAATGAAATTAACTTGATACTTAATGAGAAAGAATTATTTAACAAAAACTACACATCTTGAAATTCTGAAAAAGATTGGCTAGCATGTTCCAAGAGAAAAATAGTGCAGGACTCGTTGTTCTACATGTTCTGGGATTCCTTCACTATGCCAAGGAAGCTGCTTATAAAATTCATTTACGAAAGCTCGTAAAACAAATTCATTAATAAAGGATTCTAAATTCAGTTTTCACTCATCTTAACTTTTCTTCTTCCTTTTAATCCAGAATTATATATTGCTATATTATGTACATACAATGGCTCAACTTCATTAAAACGAACCTCTTCGGACCCAATAAAAAAGTTCACTAAATTCAATTTCGTTGAAAACGGTGTAATGAGACACTTTTAATAATTACATATTATCTATATATATACTGCCGAACCATTTAAAAGAGCTTATTCTACATGTTTTCAGCCAAACATAGCTCCTTGATTTCATCCGAGATTGTTTACGCGATTGGCGACGATCATGTAGCAGCTTTTTCCAAATGATGCAATTCAATATTGATAAAAAAAATGCTTGCATAATGCCAACCAATTGACTCGGTCTTCTATACATTTTTATCCTCAAATGAAAGGCTAGATGGGCAAACTTTGGAAAACGCAGACAGACAATGCCTCTCAACTCCATTCCATTATTGTTTAGATTTTTCAGAAGTTTTTGAAGAGTAGGATCTACATAGTGAACTTTAAAAATGACAGGGAAAGCAATATTATTTAGGAGGTACAGAATTAGCAATTAGATTCCTAAATAAAGGGAGGATAGAAAGAGAAGGATTAGAGACAATTTCAAAATGCATTCTTTTAAGATACTTTAATATATAATTACCTGAGGAATTTAATACATGTGTATTAGAACAGGAAAAATCTGGAAGGGAAATTTCAGACCACTATAAATGCACTTTCTTTTTCTCAAGGGTTCACTACAACCACTTCAAATAACACTAGTTAAATTAAGAGTTCAATTAGGACCACTGAAAAAGTTCACTATTGCAAGGCTCCACAGCACTCGTATCATAACGACACCCCTAATATTGTGTTAGTATAAATCATAATATTCTGAAGCATCAAGGTTAATTGCCTAATGTCCAATATTTTGATAATAAAAATCTATGAACTGAAAGCCTTTTATGCATTGATATAATTCTAAATTTAAATTTGATAATGCTAATGATAAAAATACCAGAATTTCCTCCAATGTTACTGAAATTTTTAACTTTTTTCAAACATGTTTTTAAGAAAGTTTTACTGTACTTTCAAAGATGCTTATTCATTTGTGATAATGTTTACTACATCTAAAATAATATTCAGTACAAGAATAATGAAACAAAAGTATTTATTAGAATTTCTTTCATACAGAAATTGTTTCCAAATAAGTACAGATAAAATGGGTAGAAAATTACACCCGACTACCACAACACAGAAAACTAGGCAAAAGCTTTTGGACAAAAAGACAATGCTAAACTTGGAATGAACATTACTACAATAGTTAAGATTAAAAACTACTAAATAGGGAGGAAAAACACAAACATGTTTAACTACAAACACAGAACGCAATTCTCCAAAGAACAGGGGCTTGTTTAAGAGGAGTCAAAGAAAGATAAAGAAACAAAGTTGGTCCCAAAAATAAGAAATTGATTTTTTTTAAAAAAAAAAGAAGTTTTATTCATTAAAAGCATATTAAATTTTTTCGTCTCTTCAAAATATTCCGTAGGTTGTAATTAGTAAAATTAAGTCTCGTAAAATAGTCCTTAAATTGTTTTATTCGAGATTAAAATAGGCCGCCAACAAATGCAGAGAAAAAAATATATATAAAGAGTTCAAGAAGCCAAAGTTGTTTGGAAAAAGTAAGTATGGGGAAATTCAAGAGCCCCTATCAAGAGGTGTTAAAGTTCAAATAGAGTCGACAGATGACCTTCAAACATTCCCAAGAAAGAGGGATAAGATGACTTATTCTTCTATGATGTAAATCATGCACAGCGTATCTTCATTTGTGCTCGGAGCAAGTTTGTGGCCAGGAGCAAGCATGGAAAAGCCAAGGAACATGAAAGTCCTCACTAATGCAACTGAAAAGAAAAATAAATAAATAAATTAGCTTTTATCAATTGAATAATCTGAATAACATCTGTATCTAGTTACCCCATTAAATTAAATAGAAAGTTTTTCGACATTAATACCTGAACCTTTATTAATTCTTTGGTATCCGTATACAGTTAGAAACATTTATAACATTGTTCAAGCTACTGAATTCGGATATCCCAAAGATGTTTAACATTTTATGACTAACACAATTTCGATTTCAGTAGACTCTGTATTGATATTTCCCTCAATATTTTATATTTCTCTTTTTATTTAGCATAATCTGTTTCTGATGCTTATTTGATAATAAAAAAGCAAATATTTTAAAATACTGGCTTCAAGCATTATACTAAATCACTTGTGTATTTTGAATTCCAGATTGGTATTCAGATAAAAATTCTGAAAAATATTCAGGTCAGAAAAATGATACAATAAAAGCCAGCAAAAAACAACCCCATCATCTTTAATCTTATTTACCAAATTTACACAGTAAACTTGACAAATTTCTCCAGAATTATTTAAATATCCAACACGAGTAAAATTTTAATCGAAAACACCGAAACTAGCTTGCAGTGAAGAAATAAATGAAATAAAACTTCAAACTAAATATGTATAAATATGCAAGCTAGTATTAATTTTAATATTCATTTCTGTCCAACAAAAAAAAGTTTCCTTTATATTTTTACATTTTATTTTATATATATATCTATAAACTTATAGCTACAATAAATAATTAGGTTCAAGATATTATTACAAATATAAACTGCAAGTACACAGCCTTTAGTTACAACTGTTTGCAAATAAGTAGCATCCGTCGTTCAAACATAAAATACTAGATTTGATATAAAATTTTCAAGCCAAGGTACTTAAATTGCTTTCCATTTAACGTGTTCATCAACAATTTAATCACGATTAAAAGTTGACGGGTGATAGCCAAAGGCCATGCATAAAGCACAAGTTATCCTGTGACACAACAGCAATGTGATGAAAGTGCCCCTGGGACTTTAAATAAAAATGAACTAATAGTTCCAATTTATTCCAGGAGCACTTTAATAAGATCCATGGTTACACTACCATCATCTATGCTCACTCTTTCTTCATATAATATGCTTACAGGTCAAGAAATGATAAAAGTTTAAAACTTACGAGATCCTCAAAATTTTCTATTTATTGATCAAAAATTAAGGATTTAAAAAACAAACTTTATAATACAAGAATACTAAAAGATAAATCAAATCTTACCTTTATCTGGCCTATTTTTGTTGAAGCATACAATGACATGCGAGCACTGCAGTTCATCTTCAGCAAACTCCAGAAGAGTCAAGAATCTAAAAAATAAACATTTGTACCGAACTGAAAAAACAATTTTATCCCTAGATTTAAAAAAATAAATAGAATAACAATACCTATTAATTGGGAATTCAGCTTCAATGCTAGTAATCCAGCAAGCTTTTAATATTAAATCATTAAACTGAAACTATTCTTTTTGCTTTAATTGTAAATTTAGTCAATAGTTTGAATCTACTTCTAAAGAAATCTCATAACACTAATTCACACTCACAGGCAACTAATACCATGTGTTTATTACACACCAAAGTTACAGGGATTATTACTATATAAACATTCCTTTAACAGAATATTTAAAAACAACAGTTCTATTATCAAAGATGCAATACATCTGCTGCTGACATTTATTCATCCGAATTAAAAGAAATTTTAAAAACAATTTACTTTCCACAATTCATTTCCTAGAATATTGTTTATTTTAAAAAAATCAACTTCCTAATCTTCACACCTAATCTTAATTTATATTCTGTTCATTTCAGGCCATATGTATTTTATTACAAAACAAGCAATCCCAGAGCAAATTACTCTACACAGATAAATTGCACGAATCGCCAGTTCAACACTTACGATTCTTTTGACCCATCGCACATTCCACTGTCTGGCACCTGCACATACAAGCGTCGTTTCCAAAGCGTAGATTTCCATGCCACTACTTTTGAGTCAGTCAGATGGAAGTTGAAAGACAACTCAACTGCCCCATCCAAAGAATCTTTTGTCACCTCATCCCACTATTAAGAGTTACAATTTATTTTAATTCTTATATTATGACTTATTAATTACCTTATCAGAAAATACAAGATAATTTCCAGAAAATTCAAATTTCATTTTTTTCATAATATGGTGTTATGACAATATTTTTGCTAATCTATTGAGAATTTTAATATACTAAATAAATTTCATAAAAATCTAGATCTCAAATCATTTAAATTTTTGGAATAGGGTGTCCCCCTAGGCGATTGGAGACTTTTGGGAGCGATAATTGGCAATTTAAGTTATGGTAACCTTAAGAATACTCAATGCTCAAGTCATGCACGTTTGGAGACCTATTTAGGAAGTAGCCAAGTTTCGTTGCCAATCTCCAAGGAGACACCTTATTCCCAATTTTAACTAACTTTCTAAACTATTTATATACAATAGATTCAATACATTTAATATAAATTAAAATATAATATGTTTAAAAAAAACAAATTGCACAGAATACATTTCATAGTTTAATACTAATAACAATTACAAAGTGAAAAACGAGTTTAGTTCTTTTTAAAATTCCAAATATATATGAAGGAAGGAAAAAAAATTTAATTATAAAACTACAAATTACTATCCCATTTCCTTCAAATGCAATGGCAAAAACAATGCAAGAACATAATTTTCTCAAGATTTTCATGAAGTTTTTGAAAACTTACCTTCACTGAGACTGTTTCAGTCACAGGGGGCTCTTTAAATTTCCCCACGCCGCTGCCCTCTGCATTTAATAGCAACACGTTGGCGGCATGGGGTGCATCAGGAGCACCACAGAGACCCTGTACCAATGGATATTGAGTACTGTTGAGACTTCATACTGAAAAGACAAAACCATTGAATTTATGAAAAATTGAAACAGATACTAAGTGCATCCCACCAATGAAAAATTACCAAACTTTGGAAAGTTACGTAAATTAAGAAGAAATAGAAAATTTAATTTTTTTTCTGTATTGATAATTTTAACACAATGCATAAATTTGGAAAATATCTTAAGACAAATGATTTGCTAATAAAAAAAAAAAATTTGGTTACACTCTGAACACTGGCAATCCCCAAATCCAGAGACTGATGTTGATATACAATATGTCAGACACAAAACAGGGTTTCAAAGTAATGCTACAAAATGGCCCCGATACATTTTTGAATAATATCTAAATTCATATAACATTAGGAGCTAAATTAGCTAAACAGGTACTCTTAAGAAAAACTAAAAAGGTACTTCAATTCTCTAATAGTTTCTAGTTGACCTTTTATCGCATTAAATTATTATAACTTTAAAATTACAAAGCCTTTCAAAACAAAAGTTTTATATGCATTAAAATACTTTACTTTTAGAATGGACATTCAGTAAAAAAAGTCACTCGTGCCAACACTGTTGCTATAATAAATACCAAAATTGGTTACGCTCTGTATTAATAAAACTATTGCTTCAAGCAACATTGCAATGTCCAAGTAAATTAATGCCGAAATCAATGTTACAAACTATATGCATCATTAAAATTATACACCTACATAGGAGAGGGAGTTTCTCAAAGAAAATAAAATTTTATTTTAAAAATACTTAAACTAATACCTGGCTAGTTTATTTGACTCTACTTGTCTAATACTAGGAACTAAAGATGTAGATCAAAGAAATTAACCCCAATTACTAATCATTAACTGATTTTTAAAGTAATCTCCCCCCCCCTAGTTTTCCAAGACCATGCATTGTTGGTACTTAATTGACACTTGCTTCTTTCATTATATATATATTAAAATTAGAGCTTTTGTAAACTTCCAATTTTAAAACAATCAATTTCAACATAACTAATTGATAGCAAGGAATTGGTACAGTTAAAATAGATACAAAACCACATTTATGACAAGTTTAAATATGAAAAAATTAAGGCCTTTAATGAGAAGATACTCAATTTCATTACTCTGAACCGAAAAAAAAACAGACAAAGCAAACTGTATGTCGCAACTTTATATAATCATATTACATTACATTTTTATTATATAGTTCATGTATTTTCGGAATGAGCGAGTGAAAGCGAAATTTACCAGCACAAGAGCCAGATGTGAAAATGTTGTACCAAACAAGATGCAATTATGGTCTAGATGTTTGAAATAAAAATGGGAAAATTATTTTTGTAAAGAAAATTCACAAGGAGGGTTAAAAACAGAAGGAAGGCAAGGGTACCCCAGGAAGGGAGTATCATTACTAAGGTGTCTTGCAGTCATGATGCCCATACCTACCTTGAAAAAGCATGTCCCCTGATATAGTCCCTACAAGCAGGTGCCCAGCTACACCTGAGACACTGGGTACCAATTTTGGTTACCTCTTTACAACATGCATGAGCTGCAATGGGACTACTTTCACATCCACTAACCATACGGATGCATGTATTGTTAGAAGTACAAGACAAGTGTTTTGTATATATCTTATTTCAGCAGTTAATTCTTAATATAATCACCCTGCCCTACCACTATTTATGTAATTAAGGTTGGGTTTTAAAATCATTGATAGTAAACCATTGTAAATAACTGAACATTTTTATTAATACCTAACTTTTTTCACTTTTTCTTAACTGAAGTCACGAGAATTAATCTTTAAATATCCGTTTTAATTTATCGCTCGAAATTTTTTTTACTTAAAGTATAAATGACCCTATTAAATTAAAACTATAAAATAAACCATTTTCAAAAAATAATTAAAATCCGTTAAATTTTACCGAGTAGACTCGTTCTTTTGCCACGTTAAACATTTTTCAAAATTAAAAGTAGACGTTTCATTACAAGAAAATTACATCTTATTTCACCTTTCCTTATCGACAAAACTCATAAAAAAGATTTTGTACTAAAGACAGCATTTCAATTAGAAATTTTCAATGTAAAGAACAATACACAGAATTAAATCCATAAATTGCTGACTAACTAAATGCTCTGAACCAACAAGAAAGTACATTGCTTAACTTGGATTTAAACAATGTACACACTATTTATTTCCAATTCAAATACAACAAAAGAGCTGCAATTTAAAGACCATATATGAAATGTCCTAAATGGAATCCAAAAAAGTCAATCGAAATTTTCCATAAATCCAAATTAATGATCATCTCGGAAGAAAAAAAATCAGATTCTTCAAAATGATTGCGATTGGCTTACTGGCACTAGATTTTTTATAGATTTCAAAAATAGACAAAACGTAAACATAACATGTCAAGGTCAATATTTTCATCACGAATCGAACCCATTATTAAATTTCAATGACATGTAATACCAGAAAATTACTTTAAAAAAAAATTATGAGGAAAACATTGCATACAACAGAAATATTCGCATTACTCTGAATATTTCATTTGTGACTACATTTCTTACGTTTAAATAGCCTGCTGAGAAAATCTACTTGCACACACGTTAAAACTTCATATTGAGAATTATTTCGAATATGTTGCAAAAAAAAAACCTATCGCCGAACACGTGTAAAACACAAAATTAGGCGAATTTTTAAAATAGAATAGGATAGGATTTCGACATTCTTTTTTACTCTAAAAAAACCAGTTTATTTGAGTCTAGTCGATAGACAATGAAAATTAACACACTATTCTTTTTTTGTCAACGAAAGCAAAATGTTCCTCTCGACAAGTTAATTTTATTTTCGGCTCGGCTTACGTAAAGAACACGAAATGAATTAAAAAAATAGCGAATAGGCAATTTTTTGACCCACAGTGGAAATTTCTGGAAAGACTCCTTCCACTTCTAAGCTATTAAAACTTCGCACTTCCTTTTAAGTCTTCCAAAGGGAAATGTGGTTTGTTTATTTGCAGCACTTCACATAATTCACAGAAAAACTTAAAAAATTTATTGACTTTGATTAAAACTTTTGCAAATTATGCATGCAAATAACTAAGCCTACTCTTAAAATCAGTTTTTATCTTCATTTTTGTTTTTATCAGTACCACTACATTAGGAAAGTCGGTCATTGAACAATGACGTCACAAGACCTTCATTCTCAGCTATATTCACTTTCGACTTAATGCTTAATTTCACGATTCACAAATCAATCTCCTTTCATTCTAAGAAAAAGCTACATCAATATTTACTATCACCCACAATTTTTAATTATAATTTCAGCAACGAAAATTAAAACTTTACATAATTCGTGTAAATAACAGCTACGCAGACGAACTGCGCACTTAAAAACTTCACACCAGAGACGAGGAAATACAATTTAAAAATTTTAAATAATCCAATATTATTCGAGAAAATACCTTACCTCACGACATTACTTAAAGGGGAACTAGTAATAGCAGGCATATCTTCAAATAATTGATTAATACTTTCTTTACTATGACAATTCAATGGAACCTCAAGTCTAACACTCATCACGATTGATGCACAACCAACTTGTAAAAAATCCAGAATGGATTCAAGTATTTATAAACATTCCCCCATTGACGTCAGGTACATACAACGCCATCTAGTGTAGTAGAATGCAACTAGCTTCCTATTCAGATGGGGTGGAAAGAATTCCAAACGATGAATATTAGAATCGATTGGAATAACGAACATTAGACTTTTCTGCTTTACGAAAATCCGTTAAAATATAATTAATTCACTGATTGGTTGTTTAGTAGAATTGTGCATGGCATTGTATCCTTATGTGACATATTGTGCCGAACACAACGAACTGAATGGAGTACAAAATCTTAAATAGAATTTTTTTTTTGGAATGATAAAAAAAAGTTCAGAAAAAAAACCAAAAAATTGTAATTAAAACTTATTATATGTGAAATTGTAAAATAATAAGTTTTCTTTTTTAAAAATTTATCATATAGGCAATTTTTGATAAATAAATAAGATCAAAAGAAAGATTTTTTTTTAATGAGAAGTGAATGACAGATAAGTTTTACACAATTTATACATTATTAGCAATTAAAAGAATTATAGTAAAAATTTTAATAATTAAACAAGTTAAAAATTTTAGCAAATATAACAATTATTAATTTGAACTGCTTGCTTAATTTAGAAGTATATGTAATAAATATAATTATATATATTTTTATATAATTGCAATTAAACATTATTAAATTTTCATAATTTTTGTAAAAACTTTTCAAGTAACAACTATAACGAGTCCATATAAAAATCATCTCCATTGCAGTTATGAATAGCTGTTGTTATGAACAGATTTAACAGAACATAGGCTGATATAATCAGGCACAGAATCAAAATATAAACATTTATTTTGAAAATAATTTTATAATTTACTTTAATATTTTATTTGCTTTAATTCTAACGTTTAATTTTCATAACTAGGATTTTTATTGCATTTTTCTTGTTTTAGTTCTGTTTGTTGTAAAAAACGGCATTGTTTTTTGGTTCAGTAAAAAAGCTTTATGTTTTGGATATATAAGGAGTAGATACACGAAAATGATCGCGGTAGCCTAATGGATAAAACGTCGGACCCGGGGCTAGCGATTTTCGTCGAGTCATTAGCTCGAGCCTTGATGCCACTAAAGACCCACCATGTAACCAGGGCTGATGCACGTTAAATCTGTCAGGACCCAAAGTCCTCCCGTGGGCGTGACGTGAAGTTGGGAGAGGGGGTGCCAGCCCAGGTGTCGTCCTCGTCCCTTAACCGTGATTCCAAATTACGTGGTCCGTCCCAAATAGTCCGTGTTGCTCCGTGTGCGACATTAACAAAACCAAACAAATAAAGATTTGCGAAAATAATCGTTTCATTTTAGAATTTTAGACAATCATTCAAGTTAGTTATTTTTTACGGGTAATAGTTTTGTCAGATTATTTGAAACTTTTTTAGAATCCAACAGCTATGACGGACTTATCGTAAAAGAAAAATTTCTAGAGAAACTAAGTACTCAAAATGTAATGATGTCAAAGGAGGAGACTGTCAATTTCTTTTTAATGGGTTTTCTTTAATTCACATTGTAACTTCGTCTGGGTCGAAATTTTAAAAGCTTTCTTTTCCTAACATTTTAAAACGCTCGTTTGGGCTGAAATTTTCTATGCTATATTGTTTTGGATGACAATACGATAATTTGATCGTAATTAACAAAAATTTATTGATTAAAATTAATTATTATTGTGTTTTCTTCTATTGTCATTATTGTATGTCTGGATCAAAACTTTGGAAGCTTTTTTCTCACATTTTAAAGCACTCAATAGAGCTGAAATTTTCTATACACGATTGTTTTGGATGACAATACGATAATTTAATAAAATTTTAAAAAAAGTTAATTGAATGAAAGTAATTATTTAAAGAATTAAATTTATGCCAAAGTTCTCGCCAAGTTTCCAAATGGTCAATAATTGACCATAAATTAATGGTCAATAATGGTTTAATAATTTACCTTTTGCTTTAATTTTAATTACATTTAGCTCGAATATATTCAATTTAATAATATAATTTATCGTTTGAATTAATTTTAATTACATGTAGCTTAATTGATTAACATGATACTTGATGGAGCTAAAACTTTTTACACTTATTTATTTCAGATGATAAATTTAAAAACCTTCAAATAATAAAATAAGTTATTGAAACTAATTATCGAATAAATTCAATTTGCCTCAACGTTCCCTTTTGCTCTTAAACGCAAAGTGTGAAGTTTGAAAGAAAACCCATGTTCAAAAAACTCGTTTTTTACCGGTGTTATTTTCTTTCCTTTCTCTATTTTCTTCCCAAATTTATTCCTGTGCACTTCTCGTCTTTCGTCGAACTAACCTGTAACTTTACTATTGTTATCTTTTCATTTTTCTATTTTTCGGTACAATGCGGATTAAAAATGCTTCTTGGAACTAGCGCAATAATTCTTCCGCAACGTAAAAGAAGTTGCAAAACAATTATACCTTTTATAATAACTGCATTTAATAAAAATGAATTCTTTTCAATAGTTTCGAACTCCTCCACATAAAAAAAAAAAAAATTCTAATCTATATTTTATATTGATAGTATTTAAAAAAGTACATTCTCTTATAAAGAAGCTCCAAATATACAATTACATATTTGGTAATTGATCGGATAATGAAAAAAGTAACAATGAAAGTTTAATAATAAGAAATTCTCTTCCTGTACATATCTCATAAATCATCTCTCTTCACTTTTCTTTTTTTTTCCTCTCTTATTTCTTGTCAAGTATATATTATTAATACACACCAGTGATGGGATAGGCTAATTCTAAAAAAATAAATTTTCATGCTTATAAACATCATCGAATTAAGCGAAGAGTCTTGAAAACTGGCACTCAGGAATCATTTGATTGTTGTTGCGTAGTGGATGGATTTAAAAAAAATAAATTCTCCCTTAAAAAGGTTCCATATACAACTATATATTCGGCATTAATTACATTTTTGAAAAATTAATTCTTTACATCACACAGTTTCGAGTTCTGCTGCCTTAAAAAGTTTTAAATACGGTTATATCCTTTATATTGATTGTATTTTCAAAAAAAATATATTTTCGAGCTCGTTCACATTTTAAAAAAGTTTACAATACTCTTTGAAGAATATTTTAAATGCTGTTAAAAGAAATTTAAAGAGATTTTATGCTTTAGAAAGGAGAAGGTATATCATACACTCTGTAAAGGATATTTACTACATTCCATTTTATTAAGAAATTACAGTTTTATTATGGAAGCAGTTGATAATTATTAAACATATGACTTAATCGTAATGGAAATCCATAGAGCTTATTAATTTGTGAGGACGACCTCGAAGTACCGTAGTGATCTTTTTCTCTCCCAATGAGTTTACTGTCTGTGGTAAACATGGGTGACGCGCCCCCGGGATACGCTAGTGATGCTTCGGCTCTCCTTCTTGTCAACCAATTTAACTTTTTTCCATTTTTCAAACATCTAGATCATAGCTCCACCTTGTTTGGTGCAGCAAAGCCTTATATCTGGCTCTCGCGCCATAAAACTTCACCCTCTATCACTTATCAATTTGTGAGAATAGTATCGGAAAATATATACTGAATTTCTACAAGAGAGATTCTATTTTTCTCTTTATTTTATCGTTATCTTATCTGTATTCCCCACAGACTTTAAGAAATCTCAGTGTAAGTTTTTAAGAAATTTAATTTAATGTGTTAATTTTCAAACCCCACCTATTATTTAGATATTTTACATAGTTAAATAGAGGCAAACACACAGAAATTCATAAAAAAAAAAAACAATCACAAAGTCATTGCAAAGCAAAACAATCAGTTCTCTGATTAATACAAAAGTAAATACCGATACTTTTGATTTATTTGGAATATAATGTTAATCAGAAGATTCATTCATTAACTTCAATTAACTTTTGAATTGTGGGTTCTAAATTAGTCATGTAGGTCGGAGCGGTGAAACAATCGAAAGTCGATTTCTAAATTTTTTTAATTACTGTCGTAGAGGAAAACCCCATTTCCCATAAATATGTTGTTGCGAAGGGAACGAACATTTCCATAATTTTCTCGTATAGAAACGGATATTTGTTTATCATTTTGATCCCAAAAAAATTTATTTATAGACATTATTGAAAAACTAGTTTTTAACATAATATCTACACGAGGCCTGTCCAACCTAAAAAGTTTGAGGGCCACTTTGGAAACGTGTTTTATTCCGGCGGGACGCATGATATACATAAGAATGTACATAATTATTAATGTTAATTAGACATAGTTTTAATTATACCAAATCATATTAAAATACTGATTAAAATAACTGAAAACAAATTTAAAAAATTTACTAAAACTAAAAACTTACAAATATTACAGAATTAAATGAAAAATTAAGTAAATTATCAAAATAAACATTCAATAAAATGAAAAGTATTATTCTAAGTTGGAAACAGACAATAAATGTTAAAATACAAAAGCATAAGTATATATATATATATATACATACATATATATATATATATATACATACATACATATATACATACACACACACACATATATATACATACATATATACATACACACACACACACACATATATATATATATATATATATACATACATATATACATACACACACACATATATATATATATATATATATATAATATTTTTTTAGTAAATGTAGAGATTTTAAGCCGAACTTTGATTTTTATCTAAATTATTTGGTTTTATTGCAGATACAGAACTACAGCTAAAATATTACACCATTTATCATAAATTATTTTATAAAAGAGATGCATTTAAATTTAAGGTAATTAAAATACCTCACTGGGAAAGTAATATTCACATTTCTATAAATAGAAACATTATTTTAAACTTTTTCCCTCGTAATAAACTGCTAGTTACTCATGATAAAGACAGATTCAATAATATTAAGAAATTTATATGAGAATGTATGGAATGTGATTATCCATTAGATTTTTAAAAAAATATATTCCCAATAATTTATATGATGGTCCATTTTGATATGTATTAAAGATTTCCAATGAGAAGTACTTAGGGGACTCTGCAGGATATTGAAATGTGATTTAGTAAATTGGATTTGACATCTAGAAAGGTTTTTTTTTATATTATGACAATTTTCTCACTGGAATCTTTACTTTATAAATTGATCTATATGATTTTTTTTTTTTTATATTTACATCTTGAAGAGTGAGAGTTTATTCTGATATCTTTCAGAATTGTAATTTTTTAAAAAATGTAGTCTGAAACATAAGGGCTATTGCCTTTCAGGACTCTCGTGAAATTTTAAGATATTTCAATTCAAAAACAAATCCACCACACAACATTAGAATTAAAAAAAAAACAGCTAGATAGTGGTCTAGCTAGTTAGAGTTTTTTTATTAAATATTCCATACTTTGAAACATTTTATACTCAATTTAACTAAGTATTATTGATATTCAAATTTTATCTGGCAGCAGTGTATAATATTAGACATCTTCATTTAAAAGGCTCCTTGAACCAATTGTACTGTAATTCTTGATCACATGTCACAAGATCTTGCATTTTGGCTTCTGTATCTTTGTAATTTGAATTGATTCTTCTTGGAAAAACTTGGATTTGGGTATGTTATCATTTTTAATTGTAATTTTTAACTAAAAAGATTTTAATTGTACTGATTTTGATTTTGTGTTTAAAATTATATATATATATATATATAATAGGACAGTTTTTAATTGAAGGACTTTTGGGATATTTTTAATTACATATTTCTGATTGAAAATTTTAATGGGTGGTTTTTGATTGAAAAGTTTTTTGATGAAGATTATTTCATTGGAAAATACTGTTTGTTTCCCCCCCCCTCAAATTGTAATTAAGATATCTTGCCTTTCATTTTCTTTTTTTCTTGTTTCTTTTCTTTAAATTACAATTTGCATTTGGGAGTAATCCAATTTTTGCCCAACAAAATGCGCTGTGGGAGAGTTGGTACCATAGAACATGTTTAACCCCACAATTCAGTCCCCAGTCTGAATGCGTAAGTTTTGTTTTGTTAGGGGAAAAAAATTATTCAATTAGTTTCAAATTTGATTCAATTTTTATTCATTTACTTTACATAGTCCTCTCAATGTTTTCTTTTGTTGATTTTGGATTTTAATTGTTCTCTTATTTTTGTGGTTTTAATACTAATTTCATTGCTTTATCTTATATATATATATAACATTTTAACGCCGAGTCAAATTAATATCTCAAAAAATATTACATCTCGAATCGTGGGAAGCGAATAATCCTCCCATCAAAGAAAAGAAACCAAGAACAAAGAAACCAAGAACCTTCTGCAAAAAATTAAGGAAAATTATATTTTTTTGAATTAAATGTATTTGTACGAAATTTAATTTAAAAACTGTTCTGCAGTCAAAATGCAATACTGTTGCTAAATTATCAATAAAAAGAAACGAGCAGCCAGTCTCTCTGTAATTAATAATAAGTGAAAAAAGTAATAATGGGGTATTACAAGCTAGTAAACTCGATTACAATGTAATAAGTAAGTGCATTTTTAATAAACTAGAAAAAAGTAATCTGTTATTATCTTATAACATTTTTATCTCTCTCCCTCTGTTTTTCGATAGAGTGAGGATCAATGCAGGTTGCTGCTGAAGGGCCCTGAATTTCAAAGTCCTCACGTGGTGTTGAATGAAGCGGGAGATATTACATTAGAAGTATTTTCCTCGATCATGATAGAAATTAGGCGGTCCATTACCTATAAAATATAATTTTTCTTAATTTAATAATGTTTGACTTTTTTAATTTTAAAAATTTACATTATTAGAATATGTATAATAAATATTATATTATTATTATGATAAAAATAATTTTTTTTTAAAAGTCGATTGAATTTAACGTGCATAGAATGAAAAATTCTTTTTCAGATTGGGCATAAAAACTTTGTAGTAAAGTCACTGATATAAGTATATTTGTTGCGATGTTACTTATTTAAGGCAGCAACGTAATTTTGTGTTCAATGTTGCTCGAAAGAATACAACTTTTGCATTCAATACAGTTCATCAGCCAACGATTTTTTTCCCCCCATAATGAAAAATTTTTGGCAAAAAGAAATTCTTTCGGAAATATTTTTATGATTTATTTGCAGGTTTTCAGACAATAAAAAAAAAAAAAAAAAATTTTTTCGAGAACTGGAGGGAAAACGTAATTCTATAGAAACCTTTATCATTATTATTTTTTTGTAATATGAGGGTAGTTCATTGCATTTAAATGTATTAAATGCGATTAGACTAGAACTGAGGAAGAAAGTAGAAATTCCACAGGATTAACATTACGTTTAAGAATTCAGAATGGCTGATAAATGGAAACTTCATAAGTATAATTTCGCGCCTTTCTTACTAAAATAAATTACATTAGTTTAATTTTAATGTTATCGTTTTATCCGTTATGTTGTAGCACAAACTATATGTATAGCAACGATATTATAATTACAGTTCTGATCAAATTAATGACGAATAGTATTATAAAAGTGATTAAGCTTCTCGCCATTTTGATTTCGTGGACGTAATGTTAATCCCATGGAATTCCGACTTTAATTCTCACAACTTCACTATTTCATCTTTTTGAATGAAATAAAGTGCATCTGAAAGAGCAAAAAAAAAAAAAAAAAAAATAGAGGAGGTTCCTGCGAAATTACTTCCTCCTCCCCCCCACCCCGATTTTTAAAAATATTTTTATTTTTATTTCAATGATTGGCTTGCGAGTTTTTCAGTCTTTTAAAAAAGATTATAAAATGTTTTCAAAAATCGGAGGGGAAATGTAATTCCGCAGAAACCTACATTATTTTTTGCTCCTTCGAATACTCTTTCTTGTATTCAAACAGATAAAATAGTAAAGATTTGAAGACGGTAGTAGAAATTCCGTAGGATTAACATTACATTCGCGAAATCAAAATGGCCGACAGACGGGAGCCTTTAATTTCGAAAGGATGTGATTTTCGTAAAATGACTCGGACTCGGTGATTTCTAATCGAAGTTACTCCATTGTGGAATAATTCGCATCGGTTTAAGTGTAAGATTTGATGTTTTATATCAGCTGTTAATATTCACGTGGAGTCAGGGAACTAGTCTGTTGATTCAGAATAGGCATGTCAAGGTCACTCATTTTCTTTCCCCCTCCATCTGTTACCATGGTAGTGACTAATGTACAATCGCCACTGCATTTATTTTCCAACACTTCAGGTGAGGTCTGTATTCTTTTGCGTTTGGACGTGCTTTGTTTTAAAAGTCAAGTCTATTTTAAATAACTAGAAATAACGTGTTTCTTTTTTTCAAAATAATAATTTTTTAATGAAAGCGTATAAATAAAATATATATATATATGGTTTTAAAATATCAAATATAATACTTCAGAGTTTTTCAAATTTATTAAATTGGTAAAGATCCAATGCGTTGTTTAGTTCCGATTATATAAAGGTGTAAGAAAATTAAATGTTTTTAATTGCAAGTCAACAATATTTATGAAACGTTATATGGATTTTAAACAAATATTTTAATGATGCAGATTTAAAAAAAAAAAAAAAACAACCCAATGATGATCATAAATTTCGTTTTCATTAGAATGTTTAAAGAAATAAAACGAAGTGCGGGGGGGGGGAAGAGATGTCCATTTCTCAGCTGTTGTTGCCATAGTTACAGACATCAGGGGAGAGATCTTGAAGCGCTTATTGTAAAGTAACAGACAAAAGAAGACAGCATTCCCCTTGTTAGAGAAACAATAATTAAGGCTTTAACAATAAATCGACACAATTCCTTAATTGTTTTTGTGTAACTATTTTAATTACGTATATGTTTGGCATTAAGTCAAATTTAAAATTACGATTACATTAATATTTAAGATGGCAGACGAGTCGGGTAATAGAGATTCGCCACACATCTAAGGCTTGAAATAAAAGCCGAGTAATATTCCTATCCAATTCTTGATTTTGGAACGAAATTCGAGAAAAAAAGTCAAGTTTCAATATTTTTTTTATTACCTCGCAAAAGATACTTATAAAAGTGATATTAAAATATATGCAATATTATTGTAGAGTCGTTAACTTTTTCGTGGTAGGGTTGTGTTGAAAATGTATCTATGATAATAATGCATTAAGAATTTTTGAAAATCATACTCTGTTGTCAAATTTTATTAATTATTTATTCATTTTAAAAATTCATCTAAATTGTATAGTCTACAAAAAAAAAAGAAAAGAAAAAGAACACCATTAATAACAATCACAATTCTCATCGCAGTTGGATGAAAATTAGAGTCAATGTTAATTACAAAAACGAACTAAAAACCAATGTACGAGTTGATTGATTAATTAATTCATGAAATTAGCATAGATAATTGGGATAAGAAATAGTATTCAAAAAATACCCCTTACATTCAATGCCATAAAAATTTGCTCACCAAGAAAGAGTTGTCAGAATAAAACGAAATTTTACATCCGTAAGTACAACATTGATGAAGGTGATTACAAAATCAAAGCAAAATGATCATTTATTATAGGAAAAATTACAAATGAATGGAGGTTTTCGTACTCTTTGAGGCTACCTCTAGCATGAATGTATGAGGTGATATGGTCGGGCATTGAGGCATACAAGTCTCGTTTGATGTCCTACGACATCTCGTTCCCCAGTTGCTGTAAACGCGCCTTTAATTCGATCAAGCTCCAATTTGCTGTCCTAAAGGGGTCGAACAGGCCAGGGAAAGGGTGGAAATGTAGCGGACACTGTCCTGCGAAATCCTTGATGATGTGGGCAAGGACTGTCCTGTTGAAAAATGGCACCTGGGAGCCCTGCCATGAGTGGCAACGATTGTGGCTAGAGAAAGTCACGAACGTACCTCTGGACTGTCATGGTGCCATGGATCAATATTAGGAGGGACCGTGCGTCGTATGCGACGGCACCCCATTCCATCATACCAGTTGTGGGAGCGGTGTGCCGTTGTACAGCGAAAGCAGGATTGAGACATTCACCACGGGGCCTCCCCACACGTACACGATTGTCGTCATTGCTCAAATTGAATCTGGATTCGTCGTCAAAGACGACCAGATTCCATTCGGTTGCAGTCCAATCCCTTCGAGCGCGACATCACTCCAAACGGAAGTGACGGTGAGGGAGTGTCAATGGCAGTGAATGTAATGCGCGCCGCGATAGCAACTGTCCTACAGCCAGGCGCCTTGCGGAGGTACGGATTGACACAGAGGCCCGTAGTGAAGGTGCTGCCAGTGTATGGATGGTGGACAATGAGACAGTTGGCGCTATGTGTGCCTGTCGTATGATTTGGCGGTCTTTTCGACTATTGGTCTGTCGAGGGCGTCCTATGCCTAGTCACAGTGTAACAGACCTCTCTCTCGTCCACTCGTCCCAACACCTCCTCACAGTAAAGTCAGAACGGCTAAGGTGACGAGTTACTCTTATTGTTTTCGATGGCGGCGTAATGGTATCTCAAGTTAAACCGCGTTCCCTCTGCAATAGATTAAATACACGCAAACAAGCTCTGCTTACCTGTTTTATAACCGAAAGGGAACGAAGTTCAATGCCTTTTGGTGCCATTACGTAATGCGCCATCACGTTGCATTTCCAATCATGTAACAGGTCAATTGAAAAGTCCCCGGCCCTTCATAGTAAAACACATATTTTTGGCAAAATTAGTTTTTTTTATTCAACATAATTCCCTTCAAGGGTGATACACTGATTATAGCGACCCTCCAACTTTTCGATACCATTTTTGTAGTACGATTTGTCCTTTGCTTCAAAATAGGCCTTAGTTTCGGCGATCACCTCTTCATTCGACGAAAATTTCTTCCCAGCGAGCATTCTTTTGAGATCTGAGAACAGGAAATAGTCGCTGGGGGCCAGATCTGGAGAATACGGGGGATGAGGAAGCAATTCGAAGCCCAATTCATGGATTTTTGCCATCGTTTTCACTGACTTGTGACACGGTGCATTGTCTTGATGAAGCAAGCACTTTCTTTTTCTTCAAATGCGGCTGTTTTTCAGCGATTTCGTCCTTCAAACGGTCCAATAACGCTATGTAATAGTCGCTGTTGATGGTCCTTCCTTTTTCAAGGTAGTCAATGAAAATTATTCCATGCATATCCCAAAATACAGACGCCATAACCTTGCCAGCCGACTGTTGCGTTTTCCCACGCTTTGGAGCGGGTTCATCGTGTGCAGTCCACTCGGATGACTGTCGATTGGACTTCGGAGTGAAATGATGGAGCCATGTTCATCCATTGTCACATATCGACGCAAAAACTCGGGTTTATTACGCTGATCATCTTCAAACACTGCTCCGAATCATCAACTCGTCGTTGTTTTTGATCAAAAGTGAGCTCCCGCGGCACCCACTTTGCACAGAGCTTTCTCATACCCAAATATTCGCGAATGATATGATGTACACGTTCAGTTGATATCTTTAGAGTGTCTGCTATTTCATTCCATTTCAATTTACGGTCATTCAAAATCATTTTGTGGATTTTTTTAATCTTTTCGTCGGTAACAACCTCTTTTGGGCGTCCACTGCTTTCACCGTCTTCGGTGCTCATTTCATCACGTCTAAACTTAGCCTACCAATCCTTGATGGTTGATTTTCCTGGGGCAGTGTCCGGAAACTCGGCATCAAGCCAAGTTTCTGCTTCGACTGTATTTTTTTCCCTTCAAAAAGCAATATTTTATCAACACGCGAAATTCCTTTTTATCCATTTTTTTCACAATAACAAAAGTTGCTTCACTCAAAATGCTATAGTTCACAAACTAATGATCCGACAGCTGTCCAATTTATACACGCATCTTTTGAGGGTTAGGGCTAACTAACAAACATATGGATTTAATTCTAGTAGTGTCATCTATGCGTCAGGCCGGGGACTTTTCAATTGACCTGTTACATATCTGTCTGACACGTACCTTCATGTCAAGTTTCATAATAGTCCCACTCTTACTTCTTGGTGAGCAAATTTTTATGGCAATGAGTGTATTTACATGGGCAATTGTACTCACAGAATAACAACTAACAGTCTCGTTTTTTTATTAGCGAGTGATGTTTTAAATAGCATTTAAACACACATGCTAACACACACACACACACACACACAAAAAAAGAATAATACATATCCATTGTTTAATGAATATATTATAGAACTCCTTAAATTTTGTACTATTGCGATAAATTTAATTATTTTTTCTGATGAAAAATTTCATCCTTCTGGAGTAAGTCTAGTTGTTTGTAAATAGTCCTGTGTTAATGATGCAGATAATTCTTTTTTTTCACTTTTAACACATTTAAATCCGTTTTACCGTCATTTACAGTAAAAAAAAAATGTTGGTTACGATGAAATCCTAAGGATTATTTTCTTAGACATATTATTTCATTACACTGAGCCTATTGATAAACTCAGACTTTAAAAGAAATAGGACTTTTTTCGCGTAGAACTTCTGTTTCCACAACTTCTAATTTCTCCGGAAAGATAGGTTTTCCCCACCTTGAGTTTTGAAACCAGATAAAAAGTTATCTTGAAACTATTCGAAAGGGGATCGCTTCAGTGCCTCCACGTGTCCTCTCGTTCTAGGGAATCCGAGAAACAATATTGTTTCCCCCCCCCACTCCCAATGTTTCTGAAGCGTGTATTTTGAAGGCTGAACCGTGAAAGACGAATAAGACACACACACTCCACTTCTTTTCTTGTTATATTTCCATCGACATCAGTTGTTGAATTTGAAAAAAATACATCAAGAAACAGTCCTTTTACTATGAGGCCATCTTAACTGTCACAATTTTTTCCAAGAAAAATTAATGAATACGCAGACACTCCCTCACTTTTCATAGTTCGTTAACGGCGCACTTAGAAGCAACTCGAGGACTACCTGCGAGAGAAATCTATTTGGAGCCTCGTTCAAGTAACGAGGACGATACCCGAGTTGACACTCCACTATACAAACTTACTGATGTGAATGTTTATGAACGTCGCACTGAGAAGCAACACGGGGGCTATTGGTGACTGATCTCGTAATTCTGAACCTCGGTCCAGTGACGAGGACGACACCTGATCGTCCCTCTAAAAATTCCCACACCACGTCAACGGAAGGACAAGAGCCCGGCCAAATTTAACGAACATCAGCCTCTCTATTTGGAATCAGGTCTCGAACCAACGATTCAACGAAAACGCGAGTCCGCAACCGTGACCATTAGGCTCCGCAGCCACCCTGGTTGCCCACTCACAAACGCCTGACGTTCTAGAACATTGTTCATGAGTTGAAATGCTCACAAATCATGGACCAAGTTTAGTTTAGTTTTTATTAACGTCGCACTAGAAGCAACACGAGGGCTATTGGCGACGGACCTCGTAATTTTGAACCACGGTCAAGTGACGAGGACGACACCTGAGCTGGCACCCCCCTCTCCTAACATCCACACCACACCATCGGGAGGATTTTGGGCCCCGTACAGATTTAACGTGCATCAGCCCCGGCTACACGGCGGGTCTTTGGCGGCCAAGGATCGAACCCGCGACTGAACGAAAACCGCCGACCACGAGTCCACGACCTTGACCACTAGGCTACCACGGCCCGATCATGGACCAAGAATTATATCTGTTAAAATGCGTGCAACATACGAATTATTAAAGAAATAATCCATTGTTTTTAAACGAAAACCACTCTATTTATAAAATACATTTATATAAAATTGTCGTAGTAAAATACATTCAGATAAAAATGTATTTTATTATTAATACTCAAAATTTGAACTTACACTCGGTAATCGCGATTTTTTAAAATGAATTTAAAAAAAAAATTCTTTTAATATTTTTTTGATTTTGTACGTCAAGAATTCATAAGCATAAATTTTGTATTTTATTGTAATATTTTGAAAAATTGCGATACTTCGATAGTTAATTCTAAATAAGAACTAAAAAACGATAAAAAAAATTAATTAAAATAGACATTTTTTAAAATTATATTTAAATATCTATAAAAATAATAATAAAGAATATGAAAAAAAGTACTATTTATCATTTTTAAATTTACTTTTATTTTTTCTAAATTCAGATTTAAATGATTTTGTACAGAAGATAGTTTTTGGGATTTGGTTTAGCTCTAAATTTAGGCTTTTTCGGTTTCTGAGTTTGCTCAGTTTGTTTAAACATGATCGAAATGTGTACGATATAATTTTAACACAATCACAGCAAAATACATAATGCTGACATTTCTTTTTATTGATTTTCGATAGTGCCATATGTTATATGAATAAAACGTTTGTTAATCTAAAATTTCTTTTAAAAAATGTGATTTCTCTGTTTACTTAGATATCCTTACACTCCTATACAATGGGTCTTAAAAATTCAAATACTGACATCATTATGCCTTCAATACTTTCGGTTAAAAAAAAATTAGAATAGAATTTTACTGCGATTTGACTGCACGCTAGCATTATTATGTTAAGAATTTGACAGTTAAATGGACAGTTTGACATTTTAAAAAGCTCATGCACAAAATTTTTCACGTTTGAATAGCATTTAAAATTCATTTTATGTCAAATCTGTTACATCACGACACATGATTTAAAAATAAGATTTTTTTTTTTTTTGCAGTAGAATTGAAGGACAAGGTTAGCCATTTCTTCTATTCATTTTAATTGTACACTGGAGCTCAAAAGTTAAGCACAATACCGATAATTATGAGAATAAAGAAGGAAGTCTCAGTTGAAATGGCGGGAAAAATTATAGGCGAGTGTGAAACGGTTATCAAATAAGAAAACAATGTGAACGATAATAATCACTTTTATTACCCAAAGAAACGGTTTGTAGAAAAACTGAGCAGAAGAGGAGTTCACACTTCAGTGAGTGGTCGCGGTAGCCTAGAAGTCATGGGAACGGACTCACGGCCGGCGGGTTTCTTCGGGTCATAGGTTCGATCCTCGAAAAACCTGCCGTGTAGCTGGGGCTGGTGCACGTTCAATCTGTCGGGGCCCAAAGTCCTCCCGTCGGCGTGGAAGTTAGGACAGAGGGGTGCCAGCTCAGGTATCATCCTCGTCACTAGACCGAAGTTAAAAACTATGAGGGCCGTAGCAAAAAGCCCTCGTGTTGCTTCTGGTGTGATTATAAACAAACCAAACTACTTTAAAGAAAAACAAACGAAATACATTAAAAAGTTTTGCAAAGAACAAATTAGGCCACCCAAAGTGCACTTTGTTTTTAAAATTATTATTAAATTACTCAATTAGATATAAGAATTAAAGTAAATGATGAAATATCGAGAGATGGACAATAGTAAACTTTTCCGATATTAAAAATAAAGCAAACGATAAATTATTAAATTAAACATATTTAAGCTAAATGTAATTAAATTGAAGCAAACGATAAATTATTAAAATGAACATATTTAAGCTAAATGTAATTAAATTG
>BMAW01052596.1:67174-146478 GCA_019974015.1 Nephila pilipes | reverse complement strand
GATAAATTATTAAAATGAACATATTTAAGCTAAATGTAATTAAATTGAAGCAAATGATAAATTATTAAAATGAATATATTTAAGCTAAATGTAATTAAATAGAAGCAAACAATAAAAAAATAAATAAGTGATCTGGTACGCCAAAAGTGATCCAACTAAAGCAATAGCCCCTTGGGCGGCTAATAAAAATTGAATGAGGAGTATTCGTAACGCCCTCCATCGACAAAAATAGGAATTTTTTTACACTACTCTCGTGAATATGTGTGCGTGTATGTATAGTTTTATGGTCTGTCCAAAATTTCTAAAGCCTTAAAAGCAGTGGAAATGATGCAAAGGTAAGTGATATTTAGCTTATTATGACACGAGTCTATCGGCTCATATTTGCATTGGTACACGACTGACAAATGTAAATATAAGCTTATTAAGTGAGCATACATAATAATTTATGTTTATGAAAGTGATTTTCTTCACATAAATAGACACACAAGTATAAAGGTATCTCAATGTTACAACAAGATTTTCAATGCTTTTAATTTCGAAATATGAGTATTACTTAATCTAGAACAAAATAAGATCATTTCCCCCAGTCGATGACGTCTCAATTACTCTCTTTCTGTCTTTTTTCTTTGTTGCTATCCGTACACCTTTAAAACGTCATTTTTGTCAACATTTTCGATTTTCTAATTTTAATGTCGGTTTAAAATTTAAATTTTTTCCTTTCTAATAGTGTTTGAATTTTGATTATACCTTATTTAGAACTTAAGTGACAGGGATTTGAATTTCACTCGGCAGCTCATTTTTAATTGCATTCAAAAGTTTTGTTTTTGATTTTTCTCAACCTATTCACATATGGCAACGTAGATATCAGAAAAAGTTACGAACCAAATGAATTTAAATTGTGCAGGTATTTTCCTTATATAGTTTTTAAGAACCCCTACTACTTTCGTGATTGTAAAAGTGATACGTTTTTAGTAACAAAGGTGTCAATCATGTATCGTTATAACTTTTTTTGATTTTTCATCGTTATTTAGACTCGAAACGCAATAAAAATTGTTGTAATAAGATTTTCCTCATGAAAGTAGTACCAGCCCCAAAAAGTGTTATGACGAATAAGATAAAATTGACAGAATGATATTTTTGTTTGCTTTTGAGTCATGAGCGTTAGTCTGATAATCAATTTATGTTCTATTTCCACCGTGTTTTCCACTCCCAATTTTTTTTTAATTAAAAGCAAATTATTAAATGTGTTTTTCATAGTTTCAAGGTTCTATTTTAGCATTAAAAAATATTTTGATAGCAAATATCAATGTATTTTAAAAATATTTCTCCAAAGGTGTACGGATACCTTAAGAAACATCGAAATCATTCTAGAGGCGTTTCAACCTCCTTCGTCGATATTTGGATCTCATCAGACAACGTCATCCAGCACACGAGAAATGGGTCGGTGAACATCTTTCGCTGCAGCATGAAATTTACTTTCTACAGGTCCCGCCTCATATAGAGTTGTGTGGTGATGAAATTGCTAATGTTCTACCCAAGGAAACCGTCTTTGTGTGTGATTTTACGGCGGTCGTCCTCAAACCACTTACAACATTTTTACTATACCACGAGGCGACAACAACTTCTGCATACACGCTGATATTGCGAATAATGGTGCATTCGTGGTGTGAATATACATACCCGTGTAGCCATCAAAAGAGGAAAGAGTTCTTACCTTGATGATCCAATTACTTCCCTCCTGGATCTATACGGACTTCCTTCTCTATGTTGACGATTGGGATCTTCCGAATTCATTTGGAAGAGTAGAAGACATCTCAAATCATCGTTTCCACAACGGACCAGAGTTCTCTGTGGCCATTTGCTAGATGCTCGAATTTTGTTCCTCGTCACTATGTTCCTTATTGGCGTGATAACTTTCTGAATAACTTCAATTATCAATAGCTGTCATTTCTGTAAATATTTGAACTTAACTCCCTATCCAATTTTTTTCTTCCATTTGGACGAATGATATTCTTATACACAATACTACATTTAATATGATCGACAAGTGATGTTTTAAATATTAGATTGTCCTGAATCATTCGCAGCTAACTGCTCTATTTGTCGAGTTCAAACGCTTTCCTCCCCCCCCCCCCTTCCTTGAAACCTACTCATAAATAAAAATCTCAAACAAGCAATAGTGAAAGACCCCTCCGACTCACCCATGGTATAACAGACATGTTTCTGTCGGTGCCCTTACCACTAAGGAAGATAGAAGCGCCCAAATCTTGGGTGACCAGATTTTAACGTTCGAAAAGCGGGACACCATTGACGGGGGAGGGGGTTGATTAAAAATTGTGTACCTAATAAATACCTACCTTTGGAACCTAAATAAATTACAAACATAAATAATCTGAATAGCTTATTTGTTGACATCACTTGTTTAACTAGCACGGAGTTCGATGCGTATCGCATGAGAGACAGTTACAAAACTCGATATGCGAAGGCGTTACTTCGTGGACGACCCGCTAACTCCTTACACCCTGACCTTCCTTTTCCACTTTTTGTACGAAATGTAGTTCCTTTGCAACAATGTTCCAAAGGATGCTAGATCGCTAGCGGTACACGTCGCCATAAGAATAAAATCCGTGGAAGAGTACAAAGTGTTCTCTCTTCATTTTACAGCTACGAAATGTTTCCGTTGCTGCCAATGCCGAAAAATGCCGCTGTTCGTTAAGTCCAAACGACGGTGGTCGTATTCTAGCAACGGATCGGGGCAAACTTTGATAAGCAGTTCCTGACAATTATTTTTATTACAAAAGTTTAATATTATAAAATTTACAAAAATAATATAAAGCTCATATCCTGGTGAAATAGCTACGTGGAAGCCGAAAACCGCATATTCCCTTCCCGTTCTCTAGCTTGTCGTGCATTCTTTCTAAAAATCGAGACTTTCTTAAAACCCCGCGGGATAAATTGTTAAAAATCGGGACGTCTGTTCACCTTACCCAAATCCCAATTGTAAACTGGATAGATGATACATGAGGAGTTTCGACAAGGGCAGGAAAACTTTTTGGCCATGAGAACTAACCCGCGGTTGTGATAGAAGACCGGCAATAGACGGGAATTCTTCTGCTACAGTTATATAAGATACCAGAATCCCCGTAGGTAGTTCGCTTAGTTCTCATTTCCATTTTTGCACTTTCTTTCCTTCAGAGGTTCAGATCGACATCTAACATTATTTTTAATTAAAAAAAGTTTTAAATGTTTCTATTGTTAATAAATAGTTGTGGAAATGTGTGGCTGCTGATTCTTAAGCCTGACATAGTCAGCACCATGAGGTATTGGAGGTCTTCTACATACAATTCGTAATTTTATGTTCTCCCGTATGGAGGGGGTGACAGAGAAGATTAATACACTTCATCTTGCTCATGATGTCTCGAGGATTTTTTGTCTCGTGGACTAGGTCTAGTCTTCGACTAGACCACGTGGAATAAGTGACAACAACACAAATACCAAATGTTTCATGCTACTTAATAACACTACTTTTTGAGTATATTTGTATTAATAAATAGACACAAAAACCGAATACTTAAACGATAATTATGTAGAACTTTATTAGGCACAAAAGAGTCTAAAATACAATGGGAAAAGTTTGATCCAACAACATCCAAACTTCGTCTGGGTCCGAACACGACAATTCTAAAGCATATACTGAGAAAAGAGGTAGTAAATTACAACAGCTAGCAAAAGTTACAAAACTAGCTACGTTATCGGAAGAGAACAATTCCAAGATGAGCTAAAAAGCAGCAATTTGGAAGACAATGCGACATTTAAAAAAATTTGAGTCTCACACGATTCATGCAAACCAATCAGTATCAAATCGTTAAGAATAGTTAATATCAAAACATTTTTAAGGCAATTCTGAATTGAGAGTGAGCATCGAGAATAATTTGGCACAGGACAGGAAGACTAAAATGGTACAGTGAAATCTCCGTCAGCAACTATCTTCCTTTGAGCAATTTACGATGCAGAGTGTGTCCAAGAAAAAGTGTTAAAAGAAATGACTCATAAACATTTAACTGATATTATTTCAGAATGTTTTTGAGATAAAGACAAGTTATGAGGGGGTCTAATCATTTTTTTTTTTTTTTTAAAAAAAAAAAAGGAAGTACAGTACGCTGTTATTTGGCAGATATCGGATCAAAGCACCGTCGGATTTTCAAAAACGACAGAATACTGGAAAATGACTAAAAACAATGCATCGAAACAACACAAGCTGCGTCTTCTTGTTTAACAATTTAGTATGCAAAAAAAAAAAGTGTCAAACGTATGAAATAATCAAAAATAAAGAAAATGAACTGTTTTGTGTTGAGAGCCTATACCATTCCATCGAAGTAGAAGGCATAGCGTAACGTCTGTAAGGCTTGGCTGAATGTGTAAAATCGCCGGATTACAGAAAGGGTCGAAAAGGTGAAGTCCCGGATTTTAAAGGGAGTTCTGTATCCACTAAACTCTCACTTTACATCCCCCATTTCCTAGCACACACAGTATAAGTGTTTTTTTTTTAAACCAAATATTTAAAGAAGTCGAAAATAAAGCGCTGTACGACTTTAGACGCATTCCATAACGGACTCTAGGTAAATTCTATTTATTTCGAAAAACACCCAATTCTGTTTTGACATGATTTTCGTGTAACACGAACGACTCAAATTCCACGAAGAAAATTATGCATTAATTTTATTTTGTATGACTGCGACATTAGAAGCGAGGAATGTAATGCGATTTCCATTAGTGAGAATTCCTCGAATTTTACAACCTCAATAAAGAATTTTGTTCGTTTTATGTGCATTTTACAGTGGGGTGTTCAAAAGTGAAAACACCTACGAAACTTGTTTCGATTTGACTGAAATCTTTGAGACATATCAAAACAAGTGACAGAAAAAAAAAAAACAGTTTAAACAAAAGATTTCCCCCTCAACACGAAGAAGGAGCGAGAAAACCACCGAATCTTTATCTTATTCGTATTACACGTACATTTATTAATTTTGCGTAAAAATCAATCAATGGAAAGTTATAGTTTTAAAACCTTTGTTTTAATCATTAATAACCGAAATATTATTTTTCAAACGATAATTTACTTCGTACGATATAGTGCTATCTTTACGAAATAAAATGCTTAAGATCACATTACGTAAAAGCTCACGGTTTTATCGTACTATTTTTCGTTGATTTCTTAAGATACGAACAAATCTCCTATTTTTCCATAGATGCGTCATATTTTTTACATGTATTCTTCTATCGCGTAAAAACAGAATTGGGTGTATAAGCAACAGGATTGTATTTAAGATAAGGCTGTATCAGACTCCATAATCAGAATGTTCGGCACCAAATTGAAAAATTAAATCCGTATTTACTGAATAATCAAATAAATCCTGGTAAAAAAAAAGTTTCCCAAGGTTTACGTATTAACCTTGGAAACGCAATTTGAGTTCTATTAAGGGGTAAAATGGTATTACTGTTCACCTAATCTATCTTTAATCACAAAGAACGTTGATATTCTGAGATAATCATACAATTATCAGATTTTACTAAGCACAAGGTTGGTTAGATTCTATTAAAGGCAGGGAAATTAGTGAGATAGAAGAAAAACGTAAATCAGGTGTGGGGGATGAAAAAATCTCAACCTCAGCTTTGCATTTGTTTTGAAAAATAAAATTTCACTTTGCGTCATCGGTGTTTTTATACTCCGAATTCGATTTTTATATTTTTCGACGCGGAAGCAAGCGAACGGTTTTCATTACTCGAGGTTCTTCACAACCTTGTCGCTGACATTTCGCAACCGATGACTGCGGACGCGCTCCACTGCCTTTCATTCAATATTACGTATTTGAACTGGAACGATTCGAGCTCACGGTTCGTGGAGTTGACCCTAAGATTCGATTAGCTCTTCGGGGGAAGCCTACAAGGTCAAATAGGAGGGGATCATCAATTTATAGGCATGATCATTAATAGAGTTTTGAAATATTTATCACAGGCAGAACGATCGAAACCAATTCTTTTGTGGCCAGACACCCAGCAATGGTTACAGGTGGCGGGGTTAAGACACGTTAGGAGCAACAGACATAATAACTCAATGGGTTGGTAAAACCGTTTATTGAAGTCCTGGAATATACAGTCTGACTCCATTAACACGCGGTAGTCGGGAGGCCATGACTTACTAGACCGCGGGTTAAGTGAACCGGGAGTTTTAAAATAAATTGTGCGAAAAACCAAACAAATATTTTCCAGATGTTTGTAGCCGTCCCTACCTCTTATCCGTCCTTACCTTTATTATTGTGAACGTTATTAACAAACTGATGCCATTTAAACTCCTTTTTGACCATCCACGTAAAACAGACTCGGATTAAGTTCTCTGGGAATTTTCAGCTCGTCTCGTTCCGTAACCTTTGAGCTCTTTCTCGATCGCTTTTTTCTTCACACACTTTCGAAACTGTTTTCAAAAAATACATAAATCACTTACACAAGAAAAAAATCTTAAAATGTAATATAAAATGGTCGAATGCACGGCTAATCTCAGACTGCGAGAACGTGGAAAATAATCTCTAAATAACCTAGAATATTTCACTTTCCCAGATATGTTACAATATTTATAAAATAAAACGAAGATTAATATATGAAATTCATAAAAAAGTAAGATTAGAATTGTGACATCACAATGTCTAGGAGTGATATTACAGGCGATTTCTTATCGAGGGTTTTGTTTAGTTTTTATCATCGTCGAACTAGAAGCAACACGAGGGCTATTGGCGACGGACCTCGGAATTTTGAACCTCGGTCAAGTGACGAGGACGACACCCGAGCTGGCACCCCCTCTCCTAATTTCCACACCACGCCATCGGGATTCTTATCGAGGGAGCCATCGCAAAAACTCGTGTAAAGCAGATTCGCAAGTTACTGAATTTAATGTTAACGGGATCCTATTATAACAAAATAAATTAAATATACGTGGAGAGGTTTTCTTACTCAACTAAACATTAGAATAAAGATATTTAATTATTTTGCAAATTCTAACAACAGATTTCTAATAAGTAGGTCTGATTCAAGCAGACTTCTAAACACAAGATCCAATTCAAATAGTTTACAGAAAGACCTTAAAATTTAAAAAATGTACTCCCTCAAATCAGTTCGAAAACCAACAGTTTATCTTCGGAATCATTAGAATGTTTCAACGATTCAGAAATAATAGTACACTTTCGATAGGCAAGGCTGAAGAAAGAAACTATTTTCTAAATACTATTTATTGCCAATATTTATACAGAGGATTCCCCTATAGGATAAACAGACAGGAGGCAGCATAAGTCCACGAGATCAGCAGCGTCTAAGAAATCGGAAACTGTTATATTTCAGAGAAAAGGATCAAAGATAAAATTTTACAACAATGAAGTAGGAATTCAGAATTTTGCTCGCTCGCATTACACATTTTTGCCAGTGTGCTGGCAACAAGTTTGTTATGAATAAAAAAATTTAAATTAAGAATTTCATAAATATTTCTATTCTTCCTAATTGTACTTCAGTTCAATACTCATCATGATAAAATGCATGGCTTTAGGTTCTAATTAAGAGGTCTATAAATAACCCCATATCATACATTCTACACAAAAAACAGTGAATATTTGTCATCGACAAAAGATTGGACAAAATAACCAGCCCTATTACCTTCATTGACCTCATCAAACCAAAATCCGGCCCCAGTTATAATGTGCCTTCATTAACATTTAAAAACTATAAACATGCCAAGAGTTGATATAAGTTTGGCCACATTAATTCTAAAAATGTTGAAGGAATATGATTATAGGCATAGAAACATATTCTATCATATGTTTTTAAATTAAGTTAATAAATTTTTTAAACAATGAAAAAAATATTGATACATTATGCAATATAGAACAACAATAAACAGGTTTTTTTTTTTTGCATAAAAAAAAAATGAAAGCTTATTTGGTCAGTTATAAAAAGAATTGTTAAAAATACATTTTTTCTACTTGTGAAAAAAATAAAATTTCAACTATAATAATTTTTTAAATGATAAATCCCTATACAGAGGAACCTCGCTTAAAAAGTGACGAGAAGCGGGGAAGTCCGGATTGTGCACCGGTTTTCGTCAGTTTTATAAGAGCTGTTTTTGTGATTGCACATTTTTTTCAACCTTGTGTTCAGTTCCAGTAAAGCCTGTTGTCAAAGATATTATGTTTTTGGCCAAGACTATAGGACTGGAGGGGATAAAAAATGATGTCAATGAGATTGTGGAAGAAAGCAGTCACGAGTTGTCCATCGAAGAACTTATAGAGTAGCATTGTGTTTCAGAGGAAGAGGTTGTGTGCTTATGAACGTTTATTTATTTTGCACTTAAAAAATTTATCAAAGGAGAATGTGGTAACAGCAAGGCAACAATTTTCAGGCACAATAAGAGAGATACTGAAAATACGGAAAACTGTTGCATAGTATATTGAGAAGCCTCATTTTGATATGGCAGTAGCTATGCATTCTCTAAATTTATAGAATGGTAATGCTGTGTCACATTTTCTCCAAATTTTGAGCCATCGACAAAAATAAACGTCCCCAGAATGCTCTCTAATAAAAAGGAATTAGGTAAGGATACATAATAAACTAATTATTTTGATTTTTCCTTGGATATTGAATTAGCATTTCAAGGTGGTTCATTCTGCAAAGGAAGAAAAGAAGATGATGCAGGTTCCTAAACAATGCATAATTTTCTTTGAATGATAGTTATACATAAAAATTTGAGAGCGTTTTTTCCGGTACGGAATGCATTATTGTATTTTGCACCGATTAATATGGGAAAAACTGTTTCATTTTTACAATGATTCACATCATGAGTGTGGTTCTGGAATAAATTATCTCAATTAAGCGAAACACCACAGTATACTAAAGGCAATAGTTCAGATGAATTTCCTATTCATGATTTTTTTTTTTACCGTACTAATTTCTCTGTGACGACATTCCCAGTCTATATTTTAATTGTACTCTTGTGTGTCCGCAAGTTTAATTTGGGAAGCCTTGGTATAAATCATCACAAGTATATAAATTTCAAATTAAAGCTCACTGAGAGATTTCACTGTACTCTGACAGATACAAATTAAAGCAGCAAACATACTGATAATATTTGACAATAGAAGATAACAACTTTTTATTACAAAATGCTTCTACAACACATCTGCACTATTTTGTCAGTCCAATATTAAATATTATAAATATATAGATGTACAAATATTTCTTTGTTTATCTCATGACTATACTCCAATGATTTGTAAATCGAATTTATATAAAAAATATTTTTGACTAGAGGAAAGGTATACAGCAATAGAGTTCATTTCTTTTTAACTTTTAACTAGTTAACAAATTTCACATTTTCAAAGAATTATTACAATGCAAAATCGAAATAGTTTTTGAACAAAATAAAAGCTATGTGTTAAGGCAGCTTATCTTACTCACAGAGATTTTTTTCTAACATTAATGTGGTTTCTATTCATGATGCGAGTTTATAATGAGAAATGTATTTGTACTTAGAAAGAGTGTGTGCAATACAAATTTTCTATACTAACACTATTTGCTGATGTAAAACATAACTAAGATTTACAAAAGAACAAATATAGTTATCATCAGTTATAGCAAGCACTGATTCATAAAAAAGTTTCATGATGATGTATAAATATATGTTAATTAATTAAATAGCAAAATAATAATAATAACAAACTAATGAAAAAAGCCTTCATTTAAAAATATGCTATTACTTCATTGTATTATATTTATTAATTTCTTTTATTTCTTTTTTTTATAAAAAAAAAAAAAAAAATCAATTAATCAATTAGTAATTTAGCAACTTACTGAAATCAAAAATAAATTCAAAAGTATAAATCTGAAATTTAAGATCATTCACCAATGCTAGAGTAATAATTCCAATTCCATTTTCCAAAGAAAGAAAATAATGTTCATCAACTTAAGCACAATAAAGCACAATCGGCTAAAAACGGACTTTCACTCAAAATCAAGCTTTCGAATTATTAATCCATTCGAATTTCTCCACTAATTGGATAGGACATGTGTCATTAAAATAAATTTTAACAGTTTGTAAGAATAGATTAAATTTCCAAAGACTTAAGAGGATGATATTTGAATGTCAAACCAGTTGATTTGTCACATTCCGTGAAATACCTCAAATCCCAAATTTTCACATCATTATATACTTTGATATCCTCAGGGAAGACCAAGTAATAAATATATAAGCTATATGTTAATACATTAGGGTTCAAAGTTCAAAACCATTCAAAATTGCAATCTGCTACACATTAAGTAAAATGTATTTCACGCAGTATACAAAAAACTCTTGAAGCTTCATGAAAAATTCTAAAAACAAATGAGATAAAGATATCATTAAAAGGCAAAAGCACTATAACACTAGCATAACAATTATTTTAATAAAGGAGATGACTCGGAACATACTTTGTATCGCAACTGTAAATAAGGTAATCATCAACAATTCTGTAAATAAACCCTTTTCCTAATGCTAATATCTATACAATGCAAGCTTACTTCACTCTAACAAAATAAGCTATTATTGAGCAAGAGATGCTAATTACCCTTTCAGTGGTAAAATACATTGAATGTTGACATCGGAATTAAAAAAAAAAAAAAAGCAGGAAAGAAATTGAAATTACAATGAGAATAGAAATTTCGAACTGACACAATCTTAAATATAATCAATATTTTTAAAATGAACAAGAAAACAATTCTTTAAAGGAAAAGAAACAAAAAAGAAGAAGAAAGTATTAGCAATTGCTCTAAATGTTAGAAAACAGAAAATATTTTGAATTTTCACAAAAATTTGCATTTAGGTTGGATTACAAGCAATTCAACATAATGATTGTTTTGTGCTAACTATAAGTGATGAAAACTATATATCAGCAAATGTACACAACAGCTAAAACACATTAATATAAATATTTATATATGCACACAAACAGTAAGGCATAGTTACTTACATAGTTTGAATTACCTAAAGTATTAAGCAGCATTTATACAAATATGATGACATAAACATGAAAGTTGCACAACTTTTTATTTAAAAATTGTTTTTAAGTAAAATAGTGAAAATAAACTGAAAATTCAAGCACGAGAGAAAATATTTCAAAAATGCTAAAAAATCTACACATTCAGAAGTACAGAAGAACAGCCATAAAAAAAAAAATTTCTATTCATAAAAACTGACTATTATTAATTAATTATTAAAAAGTAATTATAAAAATTATCTTCCAAACCTAAATTTTATTTATTGTTTTAGAAATAGCTGATTTAATTTTATGTCTCTCTTAAGGAACCTATTTCGAATATTTTGTTTATCAGAAATAAATTAATCTTTTGAATTTCCAAAAAATGAACAAGAGATTTCATGAAAAAACAAGAAAATTGATAAGAGACAAAATTATAAAAGAACTTAATTAAAAATATTTTCAATACAAGCTGAAGATTGATAACCTACAAATGTATCGCAAAAATATCTAATAGTTCATTACTAATTGGATTTAAATAAATGTGGTAAAAGATTTTGAAATTTTTAATAACATCAGCTTCATATATAATAAAATTAAAATAAATCTAACTTTTAGGAAAAAAAAATATTTATTAATGAAAAAATACAAAAAATGTTAAAAGTTATAAAATAAAAATAAGTAGGAAGAATTAATAAACAAGCATCATACCCATCCAGAGAAAGGTGAAAAGGAGAAAATAGTTCTGAAGCTTAGAAATATTCAGAATATTATTTTTTAAAAAGATATACAGGTTACAAAAGAAGAAAAAAACACATATGTTTATTCAATTTTACTATATAAGTAAAATTTAAATACTGTAACTTTTACTTTACCCCTGTTCTTTTTTTTTTTAAATTTTTTTAGAAGTATATATTTTTGCCTCCTCTTCACATGAACCGAGTAATTGATTTAAATATTCCATTAAGCCAAAAAGAAGCTATCAAATCTTAATTCATTATCATTATATAAAGAAATACATAGGAAGCAAATTTCAGGGAAGAAAAATTGAAACAAAAATATTCCCAAATACAAAGAAAGGCAAGTTTCAAAAACTTGATTCTTATATCTTATGTACAATAACATAACTCTTAATTATAATATTAAAAGGGAAAAAATGGACCATAATAATGATGTATTTCAAGTTCTGTTCTATATGCAACCTTAATTTATAAATTTTTAAAAATTACATTCTTAACAACATAAGAAACAATATCCAACAATATAAGAAAAAAAAAACTGCTTGGAAGAAATAGCTTATTATAGTTTTAAAAATATACTTAGCAATTAAGAATCGCAAGCAAAATTCAATAGACAATAAAATAAGTTTTAAAATGAGTTCTTGTGAAATATTTTACAGAGTAGTTACACATATGTATATATTAGAATGATTTAAATATATATTAATATCAAAGCCAACAGATATCAAGATGCTACAAATTTCTAATATTTTCAAAGTATACAAACCCAAGCAAATGAAAGCTATTTCACGCATAAAATAATTAACATATCTAGTAGAAGAAGCTAAGTTAGATACTAAACTACTAATACAGATCACAATAAAACCATGATTTGCTTATTATGTACTCTTTTTTCTTTTTCTAAACAATTATAATTAAAAATCTATCCCTATTATTAATTATGTCAAATTATTTTTAAAAAATTAAAAATTCATTCACTAGAAGTTTTATCAGAGTAAAAAATAATAATAATTTTCCCAAAACTTAATTAAATTGCAAAGCAAATGAATTTCATACAGTAGATTACAACATATAATGTATAAAAACATAACACAACGAAGAAAAAAAAAAAAAAGAATTATACATACATATATAGATATATACTCTAAATATTACAACAACATATAAACATTTATTTTTCCCAACAAGAAATAGAAAATTAGAATAAAGTATATAAAAGGCAACTTAATAGACACGATGATAAATATCATAATGATAAATAAAAAAAAAATTGTAGAGTAAAATATATCACATAAAATGTATGTCTAAAATTACATGCATAACATATAAATAGCTTGTAATGAAGCTGTAGTAAACTACATTACTTGTTTTGAATACAATAAAAAGATGGACTCCTTAACAAGTGCAGTTAATGTATATATAGATCATGTAGATATGGTGGGAAATTCCGTTTTCCTTCCCTTTTAAACAAGAATTCCCCCACCAAAAGATCCAATGTATATTGAATTATTATTTTTCAGTTATTCTTTTCAAATGAAATAAGGCAATTTCTTAATAAGTCTTATGCCATAGTTACTTAATTAGAAAAATTTGTTTAGAAATTTTATCCAATTTAATGCAATCAACATTTTCTAAAAATATATGTTTAATACGCTGCTGGCATGTTATATATTTAAATTAGAAATTTCCTAAGGAAATTATAATTTGTATAAGTAATAATGACCACCCCTCAATTTACTGCACATTTCAAAAAATCTTTAGTATTTTGTAAGCAAAATATATTTTTTTTGTCTCCCATTTACATACAATTACAGTTTCATCACAAACTATGTTTATGAACACCACCGGTCTTCAATAGCAGTTCATTTAATACTATACAGAATAAATATGTTTAAAAAGATATAAAATCTAGTAATGAAATAAAACTGCAGGAAAAAATAGACCCAAGCAAAAAAATATCCACAAAGTAAGAGGGTTTAAAATATTAATATAGATAAAATGCACAAATATTATACATTTTATCTATATTTAAAATATATTTTTAAAATATAGATAAAATGCACAAATATTATATGATTTTCATAGGAACATTTATACCTAAATCAATTTCCCACAAAAATCAGAATTCTGTCACACATTATAAATATTTTTAAGCTTCCAAAAATACAAATCTTAAGTTAAATACTATGCAAGCATCTATTTCTACGTACTACGGCTATATAGTGGTTAACATAATAACACAGATAAACAGAACTAGAAGACTAATACTGATAACAAAATGCATAGTAAATTTGCTATACAATGATCACATACAATAAGAAAAGTTATATTTAGTATAACCAATGTTACAAATTTTCATTTTTAAAGAGAGAAACATTTGTCAAAATATAGGTTTACATAATATATTTTAAAATGTTTTTACATAATAATTCCTTAAAATGAAGTTTCCAAACTTAATGAATGAACACAAGACACTCTCTCTTTGACATTTTCCTCCAAAAATTATTTGATATAGAAATTAATACTGTAATCTAAAATTATCATTATGATAACAAATTTAATATATATTTATGACCCAATTTTACAATTCAACTTTATAACATTTGTTGTGACTGTAAACAGATTATTTTTCACTTGATTCAAAAAAATTTTATTTTCATTTCAATTTTTTTTTTAAATAATTTCTTTAACAAATCTTATTTATATCATGGAATAATTAACAGGCAAACCAAAATTAAATAGTGTGATTCCTATCACAAACATTAAGATATAATATTCATACAGCTTAATTGCAAAATATCAGGTTTACTTTTTTAAAATGTTACAGAATATTATAAGCGAATCTAAAGATTTTGAAAATATTACAGGGGACTTGGCATATTTTGAACATTTTTTTTATGCATTTAAAAATTGTTTCAGCATGTTGATAAACATTTATATTCAAAAATGGTTTCTGAAGAAAGTTTAGATATGTTGCAGATATAAATTTAAAAGAAAATAAATTTTATATTCAAGAAAATGATTTTAGAGGAAAATTAGAGGTTGGTTTAAAAGAAGTTTAAAATTTTATTTTGTTTCAAATTAGGCTGTTAAAATAATTTTAAAAATTAAAAATAAAGTCGTCTCATTCCTAAGGATGTTTTAACAACTTAAGGGATCGATTTCCCAAATACTTGTTTAGTTTTGAAGAAAAAATAAAATGTTGATATGATGCTAAAATTCAGCAAAATCCTGATATTCCCTATAGTTTAATTTTTTAAAAAAACTATTCATATAATTGCAAAATAGTTCCCTAATTTTGCAAAATGAATTAAACACACACACACACACAAAAGTATTGGTAAATATTTGTGAAAGGAGAAACAATTTAAAATGCATAAATGTATTGAAAAAACCTAAACTTAAAGGAAGGAGGGGGCATATGAAAGTTTATAACTCTGAATAAATAAATATCATATGCTTCATTTAAATTAAGATGCCATTTTAAAACATTAGCTAAAAGTTTTTATAAGGAACTATTGCAATTTTTGTATAATTTCAGTATGTATTTTTAATAATTGTCATGTAAAAAAAAAATATTTTTTTTGCTTCATATAATATCAAACTGTTATATTTGTATGAAATAAAAAAAGAATAAGAATACAAATTATGAAATTATTCATATTAACAGTCTTAATTTAAATTGCATACATGCACACAAGAGATAACAAAATTACACTACTTATAATAAAAGCTGTAGTCAGTAAAAAGAGTAGTAAAATGCTACAGTTATTATTAAAACAAAAAGACATTAGATTTTAATTAAAAAAAAAAAAAATAGCATGAACTTACTGACCTCTAAAAAGGGGGCATGGTCAAGCCTAAAATTGCAATTGTTTACAATTTTCAACTTCAATTTTTTAACTTTTAGTTCTCACACACAAAAGTAATATATCAATCAAGAGATAATTCTTCAAATAATATCACTAAAAAATGAAATAAAAACAACTTTTGGATCATTTTTAGGTCACCACAAGCCCCTTAACTTCAGTTATTATAAAATAACAATATAGGTTAATATTCTTGATACACCATGTGATATATTTACAATAAGACTATTCATAAAAGGTAAAAATAGCTGATTTTTCATTTGCACGATATTTACTTGTACTTTTAAATGTTGATCTATGATTACCTGCAAGTATATCACAATGATTAATTAAGACACCATATGCACATTTCCGTTTGACATAGCATCCCAATTAAATATATCGTAATTTCAAAAATATTTTTTTAAATAAAAGAAATATTTAAAAAACCATACAAATTCAAGTTATTCAACACTTGTTCATAACACAAAAGCTGTTTTACCATACTTAACATTCAATAAATATGAATTTTTCTTATAATTTGAGGTTAAAAAAGTTTTAACAAGACAAAGCAATTCATTCACCCATATAGCATAGAAATTCCAACAGAAAATAAAAGTTCAAAACATAAAAACATAGTTTAATTCGTAAATAATGATTGAAGCTCAAAAAAAAAAATAATAATAATAATAATCATCATCATCAATTTATGCAATAAACAAGTATGAAAAACAAATAGAAATTGTATATTTAAAAATTACAATAATTCATAAAATAACAAAAATAACATTTTAATTCAATACCTTATGGTACATTAAACTGTTTTAAAGATTTTTACATTAACGCATTATCTAACATGTTTGTTAAGTTTGCATCAAGCTATACTTTTTCAATCAGGACAAACAAAAACGTTTACTTCCAAAAAATGTTTTAACAAGAAAAATATATCACTAATAGCAATTATACAATCAAAATTATTTGTTGTCATATATACATAATACATTATGATATTCTTAATCTTATTTTGATATAAACTGAGTTAAAAAACAAACAAACTGTAAAAACATCCCCCTGCAGTCACATAAACAATCTACACCAAAATATCAATAAATACCAAATAATACTGATACAAATTAAAAATTATCAATAAGATCAATATCAACATATGACTAAACAGACTAAACACTGTGTTTATTCAAATATACATGGAATTTTTTCTTTTTGTAATGAATTTATATAACAAGTATAAAATATTGATCTAGTTAAAATATTGAATCTAAATATTACAGTAATAATTACGTAAAATTTGTTCCGTACCCTGATCTGGATAATATTAAAAGAATTATTATAAAAACAAAACTTTTTTAAAAAAAACTGCCATAAATGTTTATACACAACAGTAATTATAATTATAAAGTTGTAAACAATCTAATATGAATTAATAATAATTCAAGTGATCATTTATAGCAACAAAAAAAAAAGTCTCTCATACAACAGAGTTTTAAAAAAAATTACTAATAGAATTTATTTTTTATAAAAAAAATTAAACAGCTATGAAACAAAAGAATACAGAAAGATTTTTTTAAAAAATGACATTAAAAAATGTTAGTTTCAACAGAATTTTTTCTCACTTTCAAAATTTTAGTTTAAACACGAAGCAAATAATACAACACTGGACAATAAAAAACATGACGAAAATGCAGGATGTCTTTAAAATCATTGAATATATTTAAATGTATCAAAAGAGGACTACAAAAGTTAAAAAAATTAGAAACTACGGTACTTTTTCATTACACCGGTGCAAGCGATAAAGTCACCGAAAATGATACACCCGGGACCAAACGGAATATGTGTTTACTGTGTGTGTCGCCAATAAAATCTACTTGGCGAGATTTGAACCAGTATAATGGAAAAGTGCCGAAATTACTGTAATAAATAAAAATCTTATAATTCATTTAAAATTTGGAAAAAATTATATCTGATATTCATGTGATCAATATGATTTTCAGATAATAGAAAGACTAACAATAACAATGACTGAATGCATAAACACATCTCAACATTATGAACAGTTTTAGACCTAAACAGTTTTCAAATTTACAAATATGAATTTTTTAAAAGTATAAATGAACATTCCAATTAACTGATTAAATTAAATTATCCATGTATTTTAAGAAATTAGATTTGAGCAATGTTGTAATTACAACAGTTTTATACATGCATAAGGCTATCTTGTTTATTTTATAAATGAATATTTTTTCATATACATTTATAGATGAGATCCTTAAGAATTTTGAAATTAATTGTTATCTTAAGTTTCATTTTTTACACAACTTTAATTTCTTCAAAAACAAAAAACATCCTGCAGTTTGGTAATATACTTGTTCATTAAATGTTGTTAATGAAATTGCAAGTAAAATGACAAAAAATAAATTTAGAAAATTAAATTAGCTTGTGGAAAAATAATGAATGTAAAAAAAATCTGCTTTTATGACTTAGTATTAAAACAGATTTTAAATTTAATCATTCAAGTAGCAAAGAATAAACATTTCTTAATAATTTCTTTTGATTTTTATGTTTTGGGGTAATGAATATACCTATTTGTATCACAGCTAAACCATCTACTGCATGTATTGGAATACAATTCTAATTTTTGACACAATTTGCCGTAAAAAATATAGCTTCAGTTTTTTATCGAGACTTTTCTTTGTATAATAATGAAAGTGAGAAAGATTTTTATACTTCTACATTATCTTCTTTTTGAGATGAAGCAGCCAAAATACGCAATGAGGAATGAATTTCTGCAAAGTGAGGTCGATTTTGACGATCATACTCCCAGCATTTAGTCATTATATCATAAACAGCAGGTGGAGTATTGTCAGGAGCATGGAGACGATAACCTACAAATAATACTCTATAATTATTTACAGCAATCAAAAAAGTTCAATTCTTTCTAAAAATTTATTTTTAATAAGAAATGAAAAATAAAAATAACAGGTGTCCTGTTGCTTTAAAATGTTGCACAAGTACTTTTCCAAATGCTACATACAGGCATATTGTAGCCTCTGCTCTTTCAAGACAGCAAATCTATTTGAAATTTTGTTTTTTGTCTTGGAAAAACTGCCGAGATAACATATGAAATGGCTCACGCTGCTTTTAAGGAAGAAGCATTGAGCCACACACAAGTTTACAAATGATTAGTAGGATTCAAAATTGAAGAATTGAGAATTAAGATAACCCTCATTCTGGGACTCTTCAGTAAGTCATAAATAAAGAGATTGTCAAAAAAGTCCAAAGAGCTCATCAGTATAAAAATTGACAAGATTTCAGCTATAGATGTGAATTGGTATTCCTGTTAACAGATTTTTTTCATTTTAGCTCATGCTCAAATGTAAAATGCTTTATGATGTTCACTAGGGAAAGAGGATAGTCAAAAGGAGTTGTCTCAGAGTAAGGGGGGGGGTATGTTGCTAAGCCTAACTTTAGAAAAAAAAAGTTTAAATTCTAACATTGTAATTTTTGTTACCATTTTATATAACCACTTAAGCTGTCATATATTTTAAAATTAGCATTTAATAATCTTTTTCCTTTAAACTTTACAGAAAAATATATATAAAAAAATTATCTTGAGAAACAGTTTTTAGAAGCAATATTGAAATAATTCCAAAAATTTAATTGACAAAATACATTAATAAATTTTATAATTAATTAAAAATTACGAGAAAGATTATTTAGAAAAAAAAAGTAACAAAGTTTAAAGTGAAGACCAAGGGTGGCAATTCTCGAAGCGTGGAGAACGCAAAGTCCTGTAATGCGCGCCCCTGACAAAATGACTAGAGATATTGCTTTCAAACCTTTTAGAAAATTAATCACACTCTCATTATCAAATGGCATGTTGACCATGTGAATATATTCTTCCTCTGATGAACAACACTTTTCTTGCCATAATGAACTGGAGTACAAGCTTTCCAAAAGAAAAAGGGAAGTACGAAATTTACCCGAAAGAATCGTAGAGTAACAGTGCTGATGGTAACTCTTTTAAGAAAAACTAATGACTATATAGCAGTAAAAACTAATAAAAAAAGCATTTGGAGAGAAACTAGCAACACGAATGTTTATATAACGCAAAAATTTAAAGAGCCGAGCTCAGTTTGTTTATATTAAGCTTTCCCTTCTCCCCAACAACAGCTGATTGGTAAAATACCAAAAAAGGCAGAATGTGAGCAAATTGAAGGTCAGGACCCTAAAATTATGTGGAGTTCAAAAGTAATGGACACAGGGCGCCATCTAGAGGTCCTTAAAAAAAACGTTCAACCTTAAAATTCATATACACATAACATGGCCCCAAAGTTCATTCTCACATGATGCATGGGTTGGACGCCCGTACTGAAAGGGGTTTTTTTTGTTTGATTTGATATCTGATTTTTAATCTTATTTTGGTCACATCTTTAAACCTTTCATAATACATTCCCACACTAAAAATTCAAATCTGAATGAGACAGGCTTATTTAAGTAAGCCATTTTCGGATGTTTAACATTATCATTTAATGAATTGCTCACAGTAATAAAAAAAACATACATATACAAAACATTATACAAAATTTATTAATAATGTTGTCTAATGTTCCAATCTTACATAAGCAGATGTCAACCAAACAAAACCATCTGTTTTCATCCATATATATGTTTATAGGCTTAGCTAATCTACAATTATTACATTACTACTTGGTGTACTTCTTTAAATGGTTATCAACATTAGAAAATTAATCATTCATATACTCAATAAATTAACGCTTGATAATAAATCTTCAACATCTTTTAATTCTTTTATAAGTAGATTTAACTTTTTCAGTTATATGAATTAATTTTCAGTCTTTGTTTAATCATACTTAAAATAAATTAAACATAAAACTAAATACATGATCAAAAGATAAAATACACTATCTTGCTTTTTAGATTCTAAGAATTAAATCCAAAGTTAAATTATGATCTGATAGCTGAAAGAGATGACAAGACTAAATTAAAAAAAAAAAAAAAAAAGAAAAGAAAAGAAAACACAAACTTTAAAAAATCTTAACGTTCAAAATTATTTGATTAACTTGCATAATTAAAAAAAATTAATGAATGATAAATTTAAGATTACAATAAAAATTTTCAAAGCAATATTTTGCAATAAATACTACAGGTATATTAGGAATAATATAATGCACTAAAAACCATTAACTACAAAACATACCTCTTTCGACTGCTTCTGTGGCTTTATTGTTTGAAAGACCAAAATATGGGATGCTTCCTAATGAATATATTTCCCACATCAATATACCAAAGCTCCAAACATCAGATAATGATGTGTAGGTTCCTTTAAATGAAATGCAGTTTTAAAGCATACTTTATCTTCAAACAAAATAGTAATTTGAAACACTGCTACACATTAGCACATTTTCATTAATCTATCTCAAGATTGAAACATTCCATTATGTATTCATATATACTAGTGTCCAATGTACTAGTATTAGAGTAGGTACAGTTTTGAACCTTCCTACAACAATAAAATTGTTTTCCGTTACAGATTCACACATAAACAAGATTCTCTTCCCAAAGAGAAATTCTGCATATGTCACTGGTACTATATAAATAATAAAAATTTAAGTCTGAATTTCCTTATTCTTATTTAATAGATATACTCATTTTAAAACATATAATTGAAAGGTTGTTTTTCTTTGTCTCAATGAGACAAATATCAGGATGATAGTCCACAAACAATACATTTTCTGTGTGAAAATTTCTAAATCTTTATTACAGTGAATTATTCACTCCAGGGTGAACCAACACATTAGGCCACAATGACTTTCTTCCCTAAAACATGCAGAATAAAGAAAAGGACAACCATACTTTTACATTCCTGCACTTAGAAAACACAAGACTATATGTCTTCATATTGAGAGTTGAGTGGAAATGAAGATCCTAATTTATAAATATATTTTGTTTAATTATTATCCATATGACATCATTCCACACATCTGGTAATGGGACATCAAGGATTTGCATTCCATACGTTTTTCTGTTATATCATATGTAATGAATTTTTATGACTGAATGCTTATTATCAACCCCTTGCCTGCCAAGGAAAACTTACGAGATTCACTTCCCAGTGCCACTGTTTTTCAAACAGGAGTGCTAATTATGAGGTGTATTGGGGAAAGTAAGAGGCATGCTTTGCAATCTAAAAAATGTTTATTTCCGCAATAAAAAGGGGGGGGGGAAGAAAATACAAAATTTTAACTATAGAGTAACAGTATAATAAAAAAGATATTAGACTTAGCTGCTATGTGATATATCCTGAAACATGGTTGGACACATAAACCAACATCCCATTCAGCACACTGATGGCAGTATTTGGGACAAATTTTTTTCCTTGAACAAACAACACATTTTCTTGATGCATTTTTTTTTTTTTTTTGAAGATGTTGACAGGTGTATAAACACTCGAAAATTTCATCACCAAGTCAGAAAAAAAATTGCTATATTTTTCTGAGTTTTGGGTTTGGATGTGAATTTTCATCAAAAGTACTGTTGTCAGTAAAGTGCAGAAACTTAACGATAAGCTGGAAACGATTTCTGCTCCTAAATTTCCCAAAAATTGGTGTTTTGATCCATTTATTTTTAGACTAGTAAAGTGTAATGTCAGGTTTTACTGTTATTCCTAGTAAAATCAGTATGCCTAAAAAAACATATTTCTTCTGAATTGATTGGATGCCACAACTTCGTTCTTGATTTTTCTTTTCCAGGATATTCGTTGATATACTTGGTCTGCAAAATGATTAGTTTCAGTAACAATAAGAAGCACAAGCTGCTCATCAAAAAATAATTCAAAAAAGAGAAGTGAGTCCAGAACATGTTATATTTTTCTTTATTCCTGGCTGTCCCAAAAAGGAAAGCATGGAGGCAGCATAGGTAAATTTTTTGTATCCAATCGTATCCAACATCGGGCATCTTCCAGAGAACCGTCACAATCGGAATCCTCTTCATCTGACAAAATATCATATTCTGACTTTCCTGATCCTGAAGATGACGACAAGTAGTCTCTAACTCAATGTCAGACATAGACATATCCACACAAAAAATTATAAAGCTCTTTTTACACATGGTAAATGGAAGTGAAAGTAGAATAAAAAAGCATGACCTACTCAAACAAAAACACAAGTAATAACTGTACAGCTATGATTGCATTCCAAAGCCATGGGAGTAGTTTTACTAGTAGTAAGCCAATTCAAAGAATCGTACATCGGAAAGGCATATATATAAGCTCACGGCAGTTAACGCATTGGACTGAGCGAGGCATATATATACGTCCACAGCAGTTAAGGGGATATTTATTGATTTGACTGGGTTGAATGCACATTTCTGTTGTATATAATAAATGAATTTTATCATCTTCTGTTCTGATTGCTCTTTAATAGCATAGATCACTTCCTGTATAGTTTGCTAATAAGCCAATAATGAATGGCAAATTTGGTGACAGTTATTTTATTTTAAATAAAACTCAATTTATCATCTATGGTCAGCATAGGCCTGTCATTATGACACAAGGTTGTCATTTTATTTACTACTTACCCTTAAGGGAAGAAAGACATTGCAGACTATTGTGCGAGTTTTTCCTGGGGTGAATAATCCCGAGTAGTATGTCAATTATAACAAATACACTAAATAATTTAAAATGTACAGTGACAGAAAGTTTAATATGCATGGAGTGCCATCCTGAGACTTGTCTATTTCAGAGACAGAGAAAAACAATATTTTAATATACCCTTATATTTTTGCACTTGTAAAGCTCCCTCTACCCATATACTATCACAATATTATATTTCTCAGTACACCTAATTCTGTTTTTACACGATAAATGAATTCCTGAAAAATACATGAAAATTTTTTTTGTAAAAAATATATATACTACAAATACTACTACATCTATATACAAAAATATACTACATCTACGGAAAAATAGAAGATGGTCCCAGTCCTATGAAATCAACAAGAATAACACATCATTTTGCTTTTGTTATTGGTGAATAATGTGACATTCTGCAAGGGCTACAGAAAAATATTTCGGCAATTAATAAAACAAATTTTAAAACTATAACTGACAATTTATTGAATTTTATGCAAAATTCATACGTATGTCTAACCCGTTGTTGGGCCAGTGATCAAGATGTAGATAAGTTCAAAAATAAAGATTTAATTGTGAACTTGTTCATTCTCATCATTTTAAATGTTGAGGGGAAAACCATTCGTTTAAATAGTTTTCCTGAAACTTGTTTTGATGAGTCTGAAATGTTTCAGTCAAATCAAAACAAGTGCCACAGATGTTTTATAAAATTCGGTTAATTCTTGCATGGAAATCACATTACGTTCCTCATCTACAATGTCACAGTTGTAAAAATTAAATTAAAGCGAAATATTTCTTTTAAAATTTGGATCGATCGTGGTAAATCGAAATAAATTGTTGTAAAAACAAAAATTAGGTGAATCTTAATTTTAGAATTGATGGCAATAGATTTCATACCATATATATATATATACACTGGTGTAAGAAATTAAGAGAATTTTCATATTTTATCTACGATCTCCAGAACCACTGGACAGATTTTAATAAAATTTGGTGTGAACATAGGTTGATATAATACAAACAAAATAAACATTCAACAGTTATAATAGACACACATGTTTGTGCGTAACACTAATGGGAGTCTGAAGGTCTGAAATAACGGTTGCAGAATACACAAAAAAAAGTGGGTTAATAGGTGGTATGGTCCCCTCTTACAGCTATACACGCCTTACAGAGTGATGTCATGCTAAAAATAAGGCAGTTTATCAGTGCCTGGGGCCATTGGTCCCACTCATTCACCAAAAGCTGTTTTCAGTTCCTGTATGGTTCTCGGAGGGGGGTTGCGAGTTGCAATTGCCGTCCCTGGAGCATTCCAGACATGCTCTATAGCACTGAAGTATGGAGACCTGGCTGGCCAATCCATCCGGCAAATATCCCCACTCTCGAGAAATTCGTCGACCAGAAGAGCTCTATGTGGCCTCGCGTTATCGTCCATTAAGATGAACTCGGGGGCCCCTGCATCTTGGAAAAGGCAAACATAGAGTTCCAAGACCTAATCCCTATATGTCACACCAGTCAAAGAGCCTCTGTCAAAGAAATGGAGAGGTGTGCGGCCATCCAACATGATGCCTACCCAGACCATTACACTGCCATAGTTGTCGTTTTGGCGGACATTAGAGAATAGGTAGTGGGTCCCTGGCTCTCTCCATATCGTCTTTTATAACTGTTGAATGTTTATTTTGTTTGTATTATATCAACCTATGTTCACACCCAATTTTATTAAAATCTGTCCAGTTCTGGAGATCGCAGATAAAATATGAAATTCTCTTAATTTATTACACCAGTGCATATATTTATTTTAGTCTAATTCCACAGCAAAAATACTGTGGTAGCTTTCCTTTCACATTTCATGATTTACAGGTAGTGAAATATATTGGAGAAATCAATCAATGAAATGTTTTGATGTAGGATTGCGACAGATGGAAATGGAGAACACTGTCATTTTCTTTCAAACACAATTTCTATGTGTTAAGACATGTTTTTTCCTGTTTCCCACACAAATGGTTTGTTTAAATAACTACTTTAATTTTAATAAGTTAAAATTCCTTCATTTTTAATTAATATTGTCACATTTTTATTTCTTATATTTCACAGCCTTTTATTTACATGATTTTCAAACATGAACTACATTATTTTAATTTATCTTATGATGAGTATTGAAATTTTTTGAGAATTTTAGTATACATTTAAGAGCAGGTAATTACATACATACAGATAAAATATTTTACTGTTTATACATTAATATAAACTCAAAAAATACATGAATGTTTACATTAATTAATTTTTTCATAATAAAAGATGCACTATTTTTTAAAGCCACTATTTTTCTTTTTTTTTTAAAAGCTTTTAGTAATGACAATTGGTATACCTAATAATAATCATCAGCTATCAACAATCTTGAAATTAAACTTAGTATTTCCTTGTCAATGTGGTTAGTAGTATTTCCTTATCATAAGTGCAATGACTATGATCAACGATTACATTATTTTCAATTCTATAAATTTGTTCATTACAAATTTTAGCCTTAATTATTCACAAGAAATCAAGTAAATGCTTAGCGCAAATCAAATGAAAAACAATATTATTGTATCTTCAAGTATATGATGAAGTTTTTAAAATTCATATAACTAATTTACATATATAACGACTATATGCAGTTATAAACAGAACGATTTCTTTCAAAAATCCTATTTTTTAATAATAAGTTTAGAGAACTGAAGCACAATTATAAATTTAAATATATTTATTCAAATATTATTAAATATTGATTCGTAGGGTCATCACTAAAATTTATTGATTTCCATAATCTCATCTTATGATGCCATCTTAAATCTCAATTGCTATATTTAGCTATAAATTATATTTTATTATCAATCCTAAAACAAATTAAGAAAAAAAATTTAAAAAAAAACAATGTTTGAAAACTATTCAAATACTTGAATTTTACCATAATTAAGAGCTTCTGGGGCAGTCCATTTGATAGGAATCTGCTTCATTCCATCTGTTACAACATATTCTAAGGTTTCACGAGACATTCCAAAATCTGACAATTTCACTATATTATTTTCTCCAACTAAACAATTTCTTGCAGCCAAATCTCTGAAAAATGAATGAAATATACAGCTTGTTTCTAACTAATTTCTTTTTAAATATATAAACAGAAAACATACATAGATTAAGTGTTAAATTTTTTTTTTTTTCTATTTTCTTATCATTTCATTAATTTTAGTAGTTTTTTCATTCTAAAATTAAAAATTACATGTGCTATTCAATAAACTGGAGTTTTCCCTGTTTATTTGGAAATATATATATTTTTTTAATTTACAATTCACCAAAAAGTATGATGTATTAACAGACAGAATATTTAACACATTTGTGAGTAATTTGCTAACTTAATTCTTAACATAATGCAGTAAACTATTGATTTTATAGCACATAAAATCAACATACTAAAGTACACATAGATGGAACATGATGATTACATATAATATACACCATGTGTCACTGGTAGTACAAGTCCTTGTAGAAGTGTTAACTGAATGATATATCGACAATCAAATCTTAACAACTGTAATATCAGAAGTAGAGAGAGAAGTTGTGTGCTTAAAGTATTTAAAATATTAATAATACAATAATTTTTTATTTATATTGAAATAAAACCCCATACTTTATTTTAAAACATCAATGTATATATTAAGGCACAGCTGACTTGCAAATAAATAAGATAAAATGGGGTAGTGTATAGTTAAAATATGACCTTCATGACATTGTCATCAATGTCGTTGAATTGATGTTATAAGCTAAAGAGTAAATTTTAGGAAATTGTTAGAATAATATAAGATTTAAAAAGATAAGCAATGAATTTTTCTGTCTTTTTAATTCTATCTAGATTATGCTCCATTGTTTAAAACATGCTATTATTATTATCTATGATTAATTAAATTATCTGTTAATATGATATAAGAATATCCTTTACTTTTCATATTTAGACAAAGCAATGATACATTTAAATTACCTAAAGCAACAACTAATTAATGTTGTTACTTATTAACAATAGTTTTAATAATTTTCTAAGAGTAGTATATATTTATAATACTCCTTAAAAGACAAATTTCTGGAAACATTCATTGAAATTATTCAATTTAAAATTAGGACTTTTTTCTTTTAATTTATTTCCAATTAACCCTTTTCCATACCATTTAAGCATGACGAAATCCAGGCCCGAGTGGTACAAGATGACGCGCCGTAAACAGTACACTTGGATACTTGACTTTTTTAACACGAATCATCAAAATACACCGAGTATAGTAGGCCTTCATTTCCACTAAGGTAACAGGATACCAAGAGTCATCCACTTTTTGTCTTTTCTGCTCATAGTGCATTGCCTGACATACAAAGCGATTTATTTCAATAAGAAGCATTTCTCAAAATTTGCTATCATATTTAATAGAAAATAGCTTTAATAATCTTCGAGTCCAAGCTTAAATTATTTGAAATAGATACTTTTATGCCATGAGTTTTAAAATATTTCCAAATTATCAGTGCATTTTTCACTTTTTGCCAAAACCATGACACACATGATTGATACTTCTCATTATCCCTTCACAACTAACGTCTATAAATAAATGTTTTATATACTTCACAACTTATATCTATAAATGAAATGCTTTATACACTTTTTGATCCATACAAACATAACATTATCAATGGATTCATTATTATGGATTCCATATAAATGTTTTGTATCTTGCATTTTGTAAGGATTATAACATTTTATTTTAAAAACTTAAGTACAAAATCACTGACTAGCTAGCTTTGTAATGTAGATTATAAGAATCATCGCCAACTACTAGGCGTTTTTATCACGACTGCAACAGGCCAAAAATCTGTCCATGAGTCTGACTCATGACGTTTATGCTTCGCTCAACTTCCATTTTGCAAGCCTGACTCGTCTATTCATGTTTGGCTCAAAATCTTCACCCTGAGTCACACTCATTTGGGAAAAGGTTAAATGATGAAAATAATCACCTTTTAAATTTTAAAATAATTTTAAAAAAAAAACCATGAAAAGAATGGCTTAAGTTACAAGTTAATTATATATTGAAGGACTTTAAAGTTTAATATAATATATGCACTTTTTTTCTAGATTACAAAAAGTAGATATTAGTTATCAAAGAAATAAACTATTATTTTCTCTTTTAAATAACACTAATATTGGTCTTGTGTAAAATACATTATATAAATATTAGAGCTATAAAACTAAATCAGTATACAAATTACGAAAAAAAAAAAAAGACTAATGTACATTTATGATTACATAGCTGGTTTTTAAATTTTTTTTTTCCAAGTTAAAAGTAACTTATTTTACCTGTGAATGCAGTTTTTACTCTCTAAATATTCCATACCAGCAGCTGCATCAATGCAAAAAGATAAAAGTTGCTCCTGAGTTAAAGTTTCCTTATGTCTTTGCAAGTAATTTAAAAGAGAACCTCCTAAATATTTAAAAAAAAAAAAAAAAAAAGAGAATGAAAAATTTTACTTCTCTGATATTTTGAAATATGAACAATTTCATTAAAACAGTGTAACTAAAATATATTCCATTCAATAATCGATGTTCATTGTAAAATCAATATTGAGAAATAAATTATTTAAACACTTCAGGTAACTATAAGCAAAAATATTTTGATAAAGGTTCTTCGTAATTGAAAAGGAAATTAAAAATCAAATATATAGCTTCAAAGATATTTAAATTTTAAAAAGCTTTATTAGACTTCAGTATTTTATATAAATGATTCGGAATTCAAGAAATAAGAATTTGAAATACAATTCCTTTAGAATTTCTACAATCACCACAATTTTATATTAATTTGGTTTTGATTTAATATTACAATAATGAAAATAGTAAAAATGATTGGTAAGCAATTTTGAGAATGAGAATAAGTATACATTTACGACTTCCAGGATGGTAGAAATGAGGAAGAGGGGTTGAGGTGAAAATGACTGGAGATCTATTTTTTTTTTAAAAAAAAAAAAGTATACCCTGAAGCCTCTCTAATTAATGAAATTAATTTTCTATTTTTATTACACCAAGTTTAACCACTTCCCAGTTTTGCCCGAACACCGCTCGGGCAACACATTTTTCGACGCTAATACAGTGATTAGCCCAAGTTTTTCTTCTTGTTATTTTGTAACGTTTCTAACAGGTGGCTCTGGTTGTACAGTAAAAATAGGATGGTAAAACAAGTTGGAACTGGTGTCTGGGTCAAACTTTACTGCTTTTTTTTAAGCGGGAAGAAATGCAAATTTGATTTACACTTGCTTGATGAATCACATGTTGTAAATAATATTTCTTTTCAATTTGGAGGTAAAATAAAAGCAGAATGAGTGACAATGAACAGCTTATAATAGAAGGTAACTCTGATATTGGATAAGACAGTGAATCTGAAATTTCACTAAGCAATTCTGGTAGTTACGAAAAGTTCATTATTGGATTTCTCTAGTGATGAGGAAACGGAAATGTTAGATGACCTTACTCAAGTTCGGAACTTTTGTGAAATTGATACTAGCAATTCTCCTTTAGCCCCACCTCGTTTTCCTTTCACTGCGAATCCAGCTGTTCATTTGAATATTGATTTAAGTGATGGAACCCAACAATTTCTTGATATTTTCTTTGATGATAATCTCCTTGAAATGATAGTCACTGAAACTAATCAATGTGCACATCGATTTATTCGAAACAGCAGAACAAGAAAACTGGAACCAAAGACGAAATTCAAGCTTTTATCACTTTGAATATTTTACAAGGAAATGTGAAAAGGCCTAATGTTGAGCACTTTTGAAGTAAGAGGCCATTCAACATCAACTCCCTTTTTTTTTCAAAAATCATGTCTTTTTAACGCTTTCATCTTATTCATTGATATTTTCATTTCTCAGATGACATCAAATTTGATGCTAAAACACACGAGGGCCCTAAGTTGCATAAACTGTGGCCGGTAATTTGGTTTCGCTAGTCTTTCCAGTTAGGCTATTGTTCCGAAAAAAGCCAACTTTAAGTAAAAATGTAATTTTTTCGCAATAAATAAAAATTAACATAATTTCTTAAAATCAATATCTAAAATTGTTTTGGCTGCTGTTTTGAGTTTATATAATCAAAAGGAATAAGAAATTGTGTTTCAAAAATATGCTTTTTTTATGACATAACATTAAAAAAAAAGAAACTGTAAAGTGGGTAAGCATGATTCAGGATAAAAAGAACAACTTGTTCTTTCAAATCAATTCATCAAAAAGAGAGAACATCTCAGAAATCTGTACTTAGCTGTTCCGAATTATTCAGAATCGTCTCTTCATTTCTGACTTCATGTTAAAAGAAAGCCATACATCAAACATAAAGTATTGCAGAAGGCAAGTCTATACACTAGGCAAGAAGGCATTATCAGCTCATTTACCCAATTTGGAAGCCCACTTTCATTCTGGGCAAATATTGTTCATCCTCCCACCCATCCACAAGCTACCAAATTTTCCAATCAATATATATCCTAAGACCGAGATGGTTCCCTACAAAGAGATATTAACTAATGAGTACACAGATCAGTCTCCAGAAAACAAATGCCAGAAGAAAAAAAATCCTCCAGATTTAAAATAAGTCAGACCTAAAGTAAGAATGAATCAAGGTGAACTAAGTTTGAATTGGAGGAGGAAAAACTTGTAACAAGGCCTTTTCTAAGAATGAAGTAAAGAGAAATTCTTAATTGGAATAACTCTTTTTAACAACTCTTTTTTTCAACAATTGAAATCCCTTTTGTGATTGTTTTCTACAATCAAAGACTGAATTTTCTCCATAAATTTCATTGTATTTTTTACTTTTAATCTAACTTATATTCTGATTTTTAAACTTATCAACCAATTTTAAAATTCTTGTATTTTTATTAGGTATTCATAAGAAAGAGAAAACGCCTTCACATAATGTGCATAATAATAATTTATTTAAATTTTGCTTATGCATTTATGATTCTCCCATGAATATTATTGAATGTCAACATGCATATATATTTTAGGGCTTATAATGTAAAACTTATCATTCAAAGATGTTTAGCTATATATATATACAGGGGGTGGACAAAAATATGGAAACACCTTGTAAAATGCATGTTTGAAAAGAAAGATTGATTTTAATGAAATATGTAGGTGGCGATAGCGTTTTGACTATAACGCCACCTATACAACCGTAAATGTGCTAAACAGTTCAGTTGTTGTGAATACTGTTATGTGAGGTTGTCATTGCATTATGTCAGAGTTAACAGACTTGACGTGGGCAAGTGTTGGAACGATATGTTAGTTGCTTCCGTAAGCAAGGTAGCCGAAGGTGTTTAGTGTTTAAGAGGTACTGTATCGAAGATTTATTCCGCATATTTGAAAAGCGGAAAAACATCATCTGCTAAATCACAGCGCGAAAGTGTGCTGGTGATCATGTTGTGAACGATCATTAAGGGAACAGTAGACGAAAATAAAGACCACAGCTGCAAGAATTACTGCTGAAATGTTGTGTTACAGAACCTGTGAGTACCAAAACAATTAGAAGGGCTTCATAAACAGAATTTATGGCCGTGCTGCAATTGAGAAGTCCTCATCAGTGATGTAATGCATTAACAGGAAGGTGGTGTGAGTCATAGAAAGCCTGGACTATAGGGCGGTGGGCGTGTAATATGGTCTGGCCGAGTCTTCTTTCACATTGTTTCCCTACTGGCGGAGTTCTACGTCTGGAGAGCATGCATCTCAAGCCTATAGCCTGGACTGCTTGTTGCAAGAACAAGAGCTCATGAGGGTTCTGTTATGGTTTGGGCAATATCCTGGTTCTCTGCTGGCCCGATAACTGTGTCAGGGCACATGACTGCTAAGACTTATGTGAACATTTTGGCAAATCAAGTTCATCCCATGGTACAAACTTTGTTCCCGATGGTGATGGTGTCTTCAAAGGCAGAGAACAAAGCCCTGTTTCACACAGCTCACATTGTCAGGACTGGTTTCTGAGCACAGGGAGAGTTGTCCCATCTCCTGGCCGCAGTCCACCAGACCGATATTGCTCAGACCTTTGTGGTCTACATTGGGCAGGAAGAGATGGTTCTCGTTATCCACCGCCAACATCGTTATCTGGGAACTGCCGTTTTGCAGGAAGAATGGTATAATATTCCTTGGCACATACAGGAACTGTATTTATGCATTCGAGGGCCTGGCTGTTTGGATGTAGCGGGTTCCTACACCATATTAAGCAAAAGCATGTGTTTTTAAAGGTGTTTCCATATTTTGTCCAACCCTGTATATTATATATATTATACTTATATACGCCTATATAATATATATTATATACATATATATTATATACATATATAACTATATATATTATATAATATATAATATATATATTCTCTTTCTCTATATATATATATTTCCTGCTACCAATTTTAATTTGATCAAATCTAAGAATACTTTAAGAAACAAAAATTTTATGAAAATTTTCTCTTTATTTTGGTTATTGAAAGCAAATATAAAAGTAGAATTTGAATATACTTCATATGAACCTTTAATCATTATTTTTACTAAAAAAACAGAAAATAATTAAACAAATTTATACACATAGTATTTAAAATAATTACAGATACAGCAACCTAAAATAAAACATATTTACATACAATTTTTGTATGTTTTATAAGCAAGATTATATTAGCTTATGGACTGTACAATAAAGCATTATAAGCATACTCTGTGTATAAAAAAAATACTCATATTGAGATATTACCTAAGAGTTTATAATTGTTTTAATTATTCAGTTTACATTCAAACATTTTTTTTTAAAATCAATGGTTTATTTTCTATTTCACTCTAAAGCACAAGGATGGCTGTTTTTTAATGCCTAACATCTCACATTCACAGTAAAGTTATATTAGCACTTGTCACACCATCTGATGATATTAATTTGTAAAATCTTATAAATATGCATATTAGATTTGAAACTATAATACTTTATTTTCAATATTTATTAAATTTAAAAAATGTTCCATTTAGAACTAACTTATTGCAAAATACCATCTATTTATTTTAAAATTAAACTTATTTGATTTTTTCTCTAATGTATAAAGTGAGCATATACAGTAATTACATAACATTAAATTTATTCCAATACCTTTGAGGTTACGTTTGAGGAACCAAAAAACAGATTTTTAATATGAGCAAGAATACATATTGAAATGAGAAAGAATAGTTCTTTAAAAATGAACAAGAACAGGTAAGAACAGTAATATCCAAAAGAGCAGAAATTCCTATTCCTACATTTCCGAGTTCACCTTTCTTGTTCTGGATGCTTCATTCTTCAAAATTTTACATCTAAATTTAAACTTGTTTAGTTAATATTAAAAAATTTAATTATGTTTTGAATTTACCTAATTTAATTTAAATTTATTAGAGTAAATTCAAATTCAGAATTTAAAATATCCTTAAGATGTAGCAATTTTAACTCGCAAAACTATAGTTTAATCTATTACTATCTAAGAGAGGAAAATTTGATACAATTCGAGGAAAATGAGGATTTTAATACATTTGAAAACCAAAGAACAATGGACCCCATTTATATAATGCAAAGGAAAAGCAATACACAGATATTGAAATAGAGTATTTTAGTTTTACAAAAAGGCACAACAATGTTCAGCTTGTTCAACAGCAAATCAAACTTGGACAAAAAATAAATCTCAATTTTCTATTCAGGAATTAACGATTTTTGCTCATTAACTGTGGGAAAAGAAAAGCTTAAACCATTCTATAAATAATGGTTAATAGATAAATTAACAAAAAAAAAAAAAAAAAAGCACATAGGGTTCTATTTAACATTCTAAAGGCAGACAAGATTGGCTACACAATGAAATCTCTCTAGACAAAGCACCAAAAATGCGAACAATTGAAGAGCTAATTTTAAAATACAATACCTGGTACAAGCTCCATCACAATCATATAAGGCAATTTCTGAACACAGATTCCAATGAACTTGACAATATTCGGATGACTGTAATCCATTAGAATTCGTCCCTCTTGTAAAAACTTTCTTTTTTGAACATCAGGCAAGTTAACATGACATGTCTTTACAGCTACTTCTTCAGGATAACTGGCTAATCGAGCTCGATATACATCGCCAAAATTGCCCTAACAAAATAAAAACTCATCAACATCCTACAGATTCCTTAAATCTATGTACTTTCAAAGGGAAAACAGAAATTCAGAATGACAAGTAGATATTCAAATGTCTGTATGCATATAGTTATTAAAAATTAAAATTATAATGATTACATTTTTTTAAATCGCAGAAAATATTTTTGAAGTTATTATGTAGACTTCTACAAGCTCCTTGTATTGTGGGGGGGGGAATCTGTGTTTAATTATAAAGGCAGGAAATAAACTTATTCCCTGACAAGAAAATTATATATTATTTAAGCTAATTTTCAACTAACGAACAAAATAAAATACATTCCAGATACATTATATCTTAATTGTGATAAAAAGGCTTTTTTATGTAAATACAAAGATAATAAATATTTTTGATTATAAAAGAATCCTTTGATTTTAAAAAATAACAGTATTAACACTTTTTAGGGTAAACTTTATGAAACTACACTTCATTAGATTAGTAAGGAAAATATTTAATGAAATGAATTGCAATAAAAACATATTTAATTTGCCAAAAAATAAACTTCTCATACTTTTTTTTTCCTTTAAAAAATTGCACTAAAAAAACTTTTGCTCAACACATCATTAATAAAATACACATTTAGAAATTTTTAGTAAAAACAAAAGTTTTAAGTTTTTATTTCAATTTCACACAAGGCTCTTTACTATAAGTCAAAACTTTATAAAGGTATCTGATATAAAAAAGGAAATTTAAATTATTATTACCCAAAGTTAATTTTTCAAAACATTTTTCGTATGAATTCTCAAAATACTTTTAATATTTTGCATTTTCAAAAAATTAAAGATGTATCTCCAACAGCAATAAAATTCATTTGATTAAAATAATTAACTAAAAACAATATTATAAAAATATTATTAAGACAGAGAAATTTTTTACATTTCAATAAAGAATATCAGTTAATGGCATAATACATTTTTTACTAGCAGATAACTCTATAAACAATAAATATAAGCTCAAATGGGGGAGAGAGAAAGCATAATTTTTTTTAACCATGCAAACCAGGATATTACTCTTCAAAATGATATTATGTGAAAAGCAATCTTCAATATCCTATAAAAAGAAAGTAAATATATCATATGAATCACTAAGGAAGATGGTTACAGATCACAGAAGTAGCATGATGGCTATTAGCAACAAGCCTTGAAATTTCGAACCCAAGGTGAAATTACGAGGATGGCACTAGAGCTAGCAATCCCATTCCAAACCATACCAAAATGAGAATTTTGAGCCTTTGTTCATTTAATTTGCATCAGCTCTTTAACAAGACAAGTATTTATACACATCAGAACTCAAACCAATGATTTGACGGAAGCAAAGCTGGCCATAAGCCAAAGAATAAGGACACTGAACTACCACAGCCGCTTGTTGCAAGTAGAAGAAGCTAATCAAATTAAAATGAATAGTAATAAATGTATGGACATAACTATAAAAGCATATTAATTTACAACAAATACAAAATCTTAATAATACCATACTTTTGACGGGTTAATGAATGATTCAAAATAATCATAGATAATGATAAATTAACAGAATGATTATCTAGTGCTCTGTAAAAATTGATACACCTCACCAAAACAACAAATTCATTTTTGCACCAAAATATATACTATTTGCTTGATCAAAGGATGCTGATAACAAAGAATTTAAATAAATTCAAAAGATAAACTCCATTACAATAGTAAACTTAAATGTGCATCAACTGCGCTAAATGAAACACCTTTAGTGTAATAATGTGACTCAAAACCTAGCGCTACTTTAAAAAGATACATCTGCCAAAAGCTGCTTCACAGAAGAATTTTTTAGACTTTTTTTTAAAAAAATATTATTCATCTAAAATACATATATAAATCTGAATTTAATTATCTACACCAGCAGTGGCCAAACCGTGGTGCATTGGATGATTACAAGTGGCGTTTTAGTCAGTTCTGAGTGAATCATCTTGGCATCAAGTTTTGAAGTATAGTTTTTGTGAGAACATCTGTGTTTTGAATTTTTTTAAATTTTGTGTGATACAATATACATAACTGTGATCTGTTTATCCTTTTTCAAAATTATTTAGCAATTTGTACTATTCTATACTTTTAAAAATTCTTTTTATACATTACAGAGCAAATTAAAATTACCAAAACAAGTGCAGAAAGTGATAGTAGACATGAATTTAATGAATAGTTGGTTAATAAGTTACTATTAATAATATATTCATCTGGAAAGCCGATTTGCATTGTTTATGAGAGTACTTTCTCTTATAGTAGAAGACATGATCTTAATAGGTGCTATAAAACACTGCATCACACTTATATAGCAAAAAAAAGTAAAGTTTGTTTTTGAATTTGAGTTTTAAAAAGATTTGGACTAAAAAAGGAAGAAATCAGAAGACAAAAAAAGTTCTATGCAAAGTTTTTCAAAGAATAGATTTAGCCATCCAAGGAATGCTTTTTTTATAATTATTATTAAAATACTCAATTAAATATAAGACAAAGTAAACGATGAAATATCAAGAAATGGACAATAGTAAACTTTTCTGTTCCGAACTGAATACTTTCCCAGCTGAAACCACGTGACTCCCGTCAGAGAACTCTGTAGATTGGAATGAGCAGCATCAAAACAAAACGAACTTGGACTAAGAACGAGAGAGAACGATTTTTGCTCCACTATGTAACCTGTATTGTGTCTTATAGTGATGTGTAACTGTTGTAATTAATGTCAATATATATTTTTATTTACAAGAAAGTGCAGAGTTTCATTTACATAAAATGATGAGTTTGTTTTGTTTGCAACTAAGGATATAAAGCACCAGCTCCCCGGAACGACAGAAAAGGTATGTCAATTTTGATATTCTTAAAGAATAAGTACATACCTAATCTGAAAAAACGAGAAACTATTTTAATATTTTTTTACTTCTTAACACTTTTCCGATATTAAAATTAAAGGAAACAATAAATTATTAAATTGATTATTATATCAGTTACATGTAATTAAAATTAAAGTCTGTTTGTAGTCTGTGTAACTGTCTGTCTGTATACAGTCGAAGCAAAAACTTGGCTGGATACCGAGTTTCCGGACACTGCCCCAGGAAAATCATCCATCAAGGATTGGTATGCCAAGTTTAGACGTGGTGAAATGAGCACCGAAGACGGTGGACGCCCAAAAGAGGTGGTTACCGTCGAAAACATTAAAAAAATCCACAAAATGATTTTGAATGACCGTCAATTGAAATTGAATGAAATAGCAGACACTCTAAAGATATCAACGGAACGTGTACATCATATCATTCACGAATATTTGGGTATGAGAAAGCTCTGTGCAAAGTGGGTGTCGCGCGAGCTCACTTTTGACCAAAAACAACGACGATTCGGAGCAGTTTTTGAAGAGGATCAAGCGTAATAAACCCGAGTTTTTGCGTCGATATGTGACAATGGAGGAAACATCATTTCACTCCGAAGTCCAATCGACAGTCATCCGAGTGGACTGCACACGATGAACCCGCTCCAAAGCGTGGGAAAACGCAACAGTCGGTTGGCAAGGTTATGGCGTCTGTATTTTGGGATGCGCATGGAATAATTTTCATTGACTACCTTGAAAAAGGAAGGACCATCAACAGCGACTATTACATAGCGTTATTGGACCGTTTGAAGGACGAAATCACCGAAAAACGGCCGCATTTGAAGAAAAAGAAAGTGCTGCTTCACCGAGACAATGCACCGTGTCACAAGTCAGTCAAAACGATGGCAAAAATCCATGAATTGGGCTTCGAATTGCTTCCTCATCCCCCGTATTCTCCAGATCTGGCCCCCAGCGACTATTTCCTGTTCTCAGATCTCAAAAGAATGCTCGCTGGGAAGAAATTTTCGTCGAATGAAGAGGTGATCGCCGAGACTGAGGCCTATTTTGAAGCAAATCGTACTACAAAAAGGGTATCGAAAAGTTGGAGGGTCGCTATAATCAGTATATCACCCTTGAAGGGAATTATGTTGAATAAAAAAAAACTAATTTTGCCAAAAAAATGTGTTTTACTATGGTAGGCCGGGGACTTTTCAATTGACCTGTTAATATACACTTATATTCCCATACAAATAATAAATTCTGTGTTTCACTTTCAATGTCTTGAGATTTTTTTTTTATCGGAAGCATAAATTTCATCACAAGGATATTACACTGAATTTTTAAATCCACCTGCAGTTCAAAAACCATTATGAATTATTTTATTAAAAATTGAGATGAGGCAAGTTTAATTCTGCTTTTTGTCAAGTTAACATTCCACAAGCAGAACTGAACTTCATTAAATACTCATGCTTACTTACAGAACCAATTTTTTCAATTAAATCCACATCTTCATTATTGAGCTCCCACTTTTCACGAGGTATAGGCCTTCTTAATATAGCTCCAGACTTCACAGTCACAGGCTGACCTGACTGGTACTGATGCAAAATCAGTTCTTGAATGGAGTTGAAACTAGGTCCTTCAAACCTGTACTTCCTCTATAAATTAAAAGCACTATTTATTACATTTACAAATAGCGAAATACATTGCTTTAGTACATAGAGAAATTTGCTTTAAAAAATTTCTAACCATTTAAATCCAGATTGAATTAAAATGTGCTAATAACTTCTTAGGGAGAAAATTTAATTTCTCAGAAGTTTCTTTTAAGTACATGTCACAAAGCACTTAATAATGAATCGAAAATAAACCCTAATGAGAAAAATAAACTTTGTTAGCCAATAAGCTCGTTTGCTAATAAACTGCCAAATCTTATTGAAGTTCCACGCTTTAAAAAGTTTTTAGACAGATTAAAATAAAACTTCTATTGAAAAATAAAGCATATTTAATACTAAAATATTATATCGACTAATATTTTAAATAGGGATCCAAAAAATTACCAAAAATGGGATTGAATTCAATAAATTTTTAAAACAATAATAAGTTCATCACTTTTGTAACAGGATCTTAAATACATGAAGCATTTCTTATTAATATCCTTCATAGGATATTAAGACAGAAAATAAATAGCTATGAATTTTGATATTTGTACCTGAACAAACTCCAAATTAAGTATTTTCATCTGAAAGTCGTTTTCCCCCTTAGCTTTTTACTTTTCAAGTTCCCACTTAGAAAATTAGGAAAGTGATAAGTCATATTAATTAAAACTAATCTTAAATTTATTTAAGGCATTTAATAAAAAAAAAATTAACACTCGATCAAATGCAGAAAGATATGATGTTTGATTAGTGCTTCATAATACTTATAATGTAAGATCATACTGAATAAGGGAGAGAGAAGTGATGGAAAGTTATTTTGAAAGTACTTATGTTTATAAGAACAAATTTTTAAATAGCATTTCTTGAAAAATATACATTTCACTACAGTTAAAAATATCTCATTAAAATCTGTATCAAAATCCAACGAATGCTCTAATTCTATGCATTTTAAAACTACTACTATTTAAATTTAAATCGATACTCAATAGTTTATGTGTTTTTGTTAAATATTTCTTAGTCCGAAAACATAGAAGAAAATTAAAATGATTTAGAAAAGTTTCCCTAAATGAACTTCTTAACATAAGTTACTTGCAGATTAATACCAAAAGTGAAGGTGATACAGCTTGTCAGTTTCAGTGTTAATTTCAAAGTAACCAACAGATGGTGTTACTGGGGTGTCTACTACCATGAAAAATAGTCAACGGTTGTGGAGAAGCAGATCGGCCATGTGAGAACAAACGGGGTAGAGAAGTGAATTAAAATCCTTCAGTATCAGATACAATACTCCCTCCTCTATAGCTTGGCACCACACAAATTCAGTGTTTTTATATTGGTTAATAAGTCATTGAAAATTATTTTACGCCTTTTGCTTCCATGGAATAACGTAGATTATCAATGCAAAACAAAAATTTTTGTACTTTTTGTCATTTAGTGTGTTTGAAGTTTTATTTGTATATATTCTATATTCCATTATATACAATAATGAACAGCATTTCTATTCAATTGCATTATTATCAGTGAGTTTTCAACAATCAGTTGTGCTTTGCTCAAATATCTGCTGGATTATCAAGAGAGTAGTTAGCAGTTTCAATGGTGTATAAGAAGTATCTTAAGATGAAGAACGGATAAGGTCACGGATGTAAGGAAGATCATTGCAATTCAAAATAGATACTACACTATGAAATTCACTATTTTCTGAAACAATACCCACTGTGATATTCTGGGATTCATACAATAAATATCATAATTCTGAGTATAATGTTATTATGGTTTGGCCATCATAATTTACCATAACACAACATTAACTATGTTAAACTCCATTCTTTTGCTTTTCTTCCAAAAATAGTTGGTATTTTCAATTCATCTACCTTTTTTCAATAATTTTAATAATTGTCAATTTAACTTTTATTAAATTAACTTAATTTGGGAAATTTCTACACTAGATGTTTTCCTCTTACAATTAATTTGAATATTTATTTTTATTCATGTTTTTTTGTTGTTGTTTACAATGTTTTATCTGAATATTTAAATGTATTGGTGAGTATCTTTTTACTCATAGGCACAGTAATGATTTCTTACATATTGTTTTATTTTTTTCATAATGAGATTACTACCTAATTTGTTTAGTCTTTGAATAAAGGATTTGCGTTTATTACACACACACAAATATGATACAAATTGGCTGTTATATAAGTTTTACACTTCTAACATTCAAGGACCAGTGAAGAGAATTTAAATTTATCCCATGAGGACATATTTAAACATCCTCAATTGAAAGTACATTGATTTGATTCAAGGAGGTGTATAAGTAGACCTTATAAAAATTCTATATCTACCTTGATACTTATGACATTAAAATTTTATCCGTTACTGACAGTTTCTCCAATATCTGAATAGGGAATAATCCATTTAAAAAAAGGAAAAGAATTCAGCAATATAACAAGAAATTAAATAAATCAATTTAAGAGATTATCTTCACACCAATTTTATTATTTCACTAAATAAACTCACTAGAATTAAAAAACCTACAAAAACATATTACAATAAAATTCCTTAATAATATCTTTAATTTCAAACAAATCACCGAAACAAAAATTAGAACTTACATCGGAAGTCATGTGAACTATAAAATGTTTATAACCTTGTGAGCAAACTGAGAGTACCAATTGCTTTGTATCATTGCGAACTGTCTCACGCACGAGAAAATCACCATCATTCACTAAAAGCCTGACTACTTCTTCTCGAGGAAGAACTCCATGAAACCATTCTTCGTTTTGATAACTGGTATCTTTAATTTCCTGAAAATATTTTCATTTACAACATTTTAACAGCTACTTTACCAAAATATATACAAAGAATTTAAGTTATTATAATGCAATTTTAATATTCCTTAATAAATAAATACATGCTGCAAATTGTGACAAATAAACCATAAAAAAGTTTACAAAACAAAACTTGCATTTCTAAATGCTAAAATACTTATAATATTTAGATATATTAAAAATTTGTGAATATACATTTTCTATTAGTCATTTGTTTTTACTTTTAAAATATATAAATTAAATGCTTTCAAAATATTTGCTATAGAATAATGAACTATTTATTTCACATTAACATAATTTTTTAAACACGTAATATTGGAAACAATATGTCCAAAAATATTTATAAGATAAGTAATATATATGAATAAAAATTAATGAAATTCATATTGATCTACATGTACACTGTCATATCCTCACAAAACATTTCATGATCTGAAAAATATAAAAATCTTATATAAAGGGGGGAGGGAATTATATCCTATCTGCATTGAATATTATCAAAAATATTAGAAAAATTCTTAATTGCCAATTAAACTTATTAACTCTTTTAACCCATTAAGCAGTTTGCCCGTACAGTGTACGTGCTACCTGAAATTGGCCTCTTCTGGTTTGCCCGCATATTTCATTATTGAAAGAGACTATTTAGTATTATTATTTTTCAACAGATGGTGTGGCTTGTCCATGTAAATGAAATGCTTTTCATCCGGGTTTTCTATGTAGCGGGAAAGCGGGAACTTTTCTTTGAAATTTTTGTTCTACTGTATGCCGTGCTTGTGAATCTTATGGAAATTATGGATGGAATAGACGACGAAAATACTTTCTTGTTAGATGATGAACTACATTCTGATACAGATATTTCTTCTAATTATTTGGATTATTCCTCAGATGACTCGTGCAGTGAGCTCAGCTCTGATGAAGATTTGAGTTCTTCTTTTTTCTCTTCCCCTCTTGGAATTATATTATTTTATAAAAAATGAAGGGAGAATCCACCAATCAAATTATTTATTTTAATTTTCCCTCTCACTTGGAGAGAAAATAAATTCTTATGATATTTTGAATATCATAGTATGGTACTTAATTATATGCAATAAAAAATGTGCCTTTTTTGGAAGCATTTCTGGTAAAATAATTGACCGCTTAAAAGGGTTAATTACTTTATAACAGAAAAAATTAGTTTTTATGTTACTCTATTCACTAAAAAAGTACTAGAATTTTATTCTTTGCAGGTAAATTACTCAACAAAATTACAAATTTTTATTCAAACAAAATTTAATACAATATTTAATTTATATTAAAATTTTACTAAGTGTCCTCAATTATTTTATGTGAATCGAAGGTTGGGCTTGTTAAATTAATTAGCATTACCCAAACTTGGATACAACAAATTCATCAAAATAACTGTTACAAAGTAAGATTGCCTTTATATTAATATCAATGACAGCATATAAATTAAAGAGGAGGATAAATAAGTTCATAAATTACTATTAATAATTATCAAAAATGGGGCAAACAGAAAAAGTCACATATAAAGCATCCATTTATGCAATTTTCAAAAAGTATTATACATAAACTATAATTCAGTGGTTTTTAATGATTTCATGTGTTTGAGAATGTTTTGTTATTTCAATCCAAATTTAGAATTCAGAAATACACATTTTTATTTCATCTTATAATTTACTTCTTTTATTGACAGTGCAATAAAAATATAGTAAATTTCCTTTAAATAAATAGATTTTAACACCACAAATTAAAATATTAATCATATTCTTTAATAATATTTTCAATTAAATGCAATTAATATGTCTACCTCCAAACAAATTTACAAAAAAGTCATTGTGGAGATAAACTTTGCACTTTCATTGAAAGTACTTACATTTACTCTTCGAAAAGAAGCACGCTCATTTTCAATCACATTATCCAGAAAGTCTCTGTTTGGTGGGGAAGGTGGAGAAGGAGATACCTAACAGATAAAAAATTTAATTGAAAAAAATCTACAAACCTAATAATACTAACTATCACTAATGCCCAATTTGTACTTTCAAACAAATAAAACAATTTATTTTAATACATCATTTGAATAATAAACAGCAGTAACAATTAATATTGCCTGATACAGTAAAAAAAATTAATGCAAAATATAACCATTTACACATAATTAATACATTATGTAAAAGCTTAATCATAACCAATTAATTTTAATAAAAAAAAATTAATACTAGATTTTAAAAAATAATAAAAAACAGCAAATTATGTTGTTATAAACTTAATTTGCTAATTCTAAAATATATAATTCTTGTTTTCGCTATAAAAATAATATTGTAAATGATTCATCACTTAATAATTATTTTAAATTGATATACACCCAACTTTTTTTTTTTTACGCAGTCTTTTAGACAATTTTGAAATGACGCGGTTCACCAATATACTTTTTTACATGATTTTTTTTTACAACATGAATCCCCCCCCAAATTTTTCTTAAAAATTCTTATTTTAATAGTGTAATCAGAAGACACTAGGTTTATGCTCACACATGTATGAGTGACGTAGTCTACTAATGGTTTGTTTACTTTGTATTCTGGAGTTATGGGTAATAGCCAAATTTTGTAATCATTTTTTATATTTATTTCATTGTTCTTCAACTTAAACACAGCATTTAGGTTTCCAGCCAAACAGGAAATTCTTCATGTCACTGTTTCGACTATATTCATTCGCTTAATTAAAAAATTAATTTTTTAAATGTGTTAACTTGAAATATATCCATATGTTCACAATTGTCAGTCAAGTATATTTTTTTTTTATATTTCTATGCATTTTTTTCATTTTGATAATTCAAGTCAATAATGACTAAGTCAAAGTTGAAGTTCAGCTGTTAAAGGTGGATTTAATTCACGAGGACTTGAAATTTGCTACAAGTATGTAACAAACAACATTTTCTTACTCAATATTCTCATATGGAGATTGCATTAAAATTTCAACAATCTTAAGTTTTGTGAAGCAGGATATCTAGAATTATATAAGCAACATGGTAAACAAAACAAAAAAAAAAAAAAAAACAAAAACAGCTGCTAATAACAGACTTTGTAACAATAAAACCATTAATTCATTCAGCTGTAATTAATGAATGAAATTCTTCATTTGAATCAAAGCCAACAGTTGTGCCAGACATATTTGACATCTATTGATGATAGCATTTTTGACCCAGTTCGTAATAAATGTGCATGCTTGTTGTCAAGTAGCGATGAAATGTTGTTAGTAGTTTTATTCCTAATTTCAATTTGAATTTTTATCTGAATTTTCATTGTTAACTAATTAAAAGAAATTTGTAATAAAAATGAGATATATTTGTTTCATAAATATATAATATGGATTTCATTATTACTTTTTTGCATGTTTTTTTGGGAAAATATTTAGAATTTTTTCATCTTACACAATTTTTTAAAGTTACGGAACATGTCCTCAAATTTATCGTAAGTCGCATATATGTTATACAAGAATTTTTTTTAGCACAGTTTTCTAAGGAACATATCTACCATGTAAAAAAAGAATTGGGTGTACAAAACTCCACAGGCTAGTTATAAGAATTGAGGATCGCAATTTTTTTTTGTCTCAAAGTTTATTTAAAAAAAAAAAACAATAACATTCCATTTAGCTAAAATTTATGTTTTTCATTGAAAAATATCCAGAACATACGCTAGATGGATCCATAATGCTGTATCTTCACAGAACTATTGGATAGAGCAGTGATTAATAAACAAGTATTGAGAGTATTTTTCGAGGAGACGAAATACTCTGATATTTATCAAACAAAATATTTTTAAAGAAGAATTACAAAGAATACACTTTGTTGCTCAATATCCCAAATAACACAATCAAATCACACAATTTTATATCTCTTTAAAATATACCATATATATAATTTTATAAGATATGCTATAAAAATTACAATTTAATTCCTTTCTCGAGATAAAATAATCAGAAAATTAACTTACATGCTTCTGTTTTAACGTAAAGAAAGGCTGCTTCAATTTTTCCATGATGATCTTTGATTTTCTACTTAATGTTACATTAAATTCTTCTCTCTATAAAAAGAAAAAAAAAAAAAAATTATTCAAAACAGTTAAATTATTATAATAAAATTGTATAATAAACTATACAATTTTAGAAATGACCACAAAAATGGGTAACTACAAATTAAGGAAATATTCAATTAATTAACACTAAAAAAAATTACAGTAGAGATGATTTTGACCAGAAATCAAATTAATTGAATTTAACCTTTTCATTTTTTATAATTTTGATATTTTTTGTTTACTTTAACCGCATTCAAGACTGATCATTCTGACCATATCCCAAAAAATTTCATTTTTCACACTATTTTTATGGATTTCATATCTATTTCCATATGCTAATAAACAGGTGCACCTGTAGTTAGGGAGATATTTCACAGAAGCAGGAATATGTAAAGAGGCAAGGACAGGAGAAGTTACACATTCAAGCTTGGAAGTTTTGCACACCATCAGGTTGTGCATTTCCTCTGTATCAGAAATGCTCCATTCAACGGATATGGATATACCAAACTTCATTTCATTTTGAATAATTTCAGTGTTCTGATCTTGCATTTTGTTATCTATGTAGAAGCATTGGTAGAAATACCTAACAAAAGAAAATATGCTGAAAGTTTTTGAAAGTCTTTGCAATAATAATTCCAGTTCAGAAATTGAACATGCTGAAGAATTTCATACCAATTTATATGAAAGAGATTGAATTGTTTCTAATACTGTAATAAGCAAATCCAATTCATCTGATGCGGAGTATATTCATGAAACAATATGTGAAAGTAAAAATTTTGATAAGAATATATTTCATTACCAAAGCTAGTATAGTTACCAGAAGTAAAATCAGTTGACAATAGTCTAACTAGAGAAAGTACTCAAGGGCAATGACTGCAGAGAACAGAAGAAGGAGGAAGATGCATCCAAAGTGAGGAAAACAAAAGAAATGAAGAAACAGCAAATGAAGCTTCAATAAGTTTGGAAAATAAGAAATATTTTTTCAAGTGTTACATGGAGACATCACCAGCAGAACATTTTATGAGAAATAGATGAGACAAATTCATGCACAAAAGAAAAATAATTGATGGCAACACAGATATTGCAAGGAGATTTTGTCACTCAACGAGTTAGATGATTTTATTTCCCTGCCTCATGTTCATAAAGCTTTGGTAACAAAAGGCCTTCATGTTTTGAGTTTATGGTCAAAATCCTAGGGCTCAACATTCTTTAATGATTAGAGACAGATATCTGGAAATTATGAGGTATTTCTTGAAGTTCAAAATAAAGCCAACTAGATCTCAAAGACTGCAAACAGATCTATTTACCCTTGTATTCTATAAATATATTTATTTTTACATTTATAGAGTACTGTTTGATGTCTTATAAACCAGGTGAAAATATAACAAAGAATAAACAAATGTTTTCCATGTGATGTCGATTTATTCAGAATATGTCTGAAATGGCCAATAAATTCGGCATTTAATTTTGGCATGCTACCAATGTGAAGTCAAAATATTTATATTATTATACAAATATTATAAAGATGAAACCAGGATAGCCGTAGAAACAGTATAGTGAAACTGCAGCTTTTCGTTTGATGAAGCCTTGCTACAATATAAGAAGAAACCTATCAACAGACTATTTCTTTACTTCACCGAAATTAGTGAAACAAATACGAACCACAGGAATAAGCTGTGTTGGCCCAATAAATAAATCAAAGAAAGAAGTACCTTACTTATTCAAAAAGAGAGAGAGAGATGAACTCTCTCTCTCTATATATATATATATATATATTACTAAGATGGCTCAACATGATAATATTTATGTCTTATCAAGGAAAATAAAATAAAAAGTTTCTGCTCCTGAATACCCTATACCCAAAATTTGAAATCATATTTAATAAAGGAGAAAAAACCCTGAAGTTGTGAATTTTTATAATTTGACCAAATATGGAGTTGATGTTTGGAATCAGATGGCCAGAAAATACTAAGTAAAGTCCTCATCCAGATATTGGCCAATAATTTTTTTTTTTTTTAACATTCTTGATTTGGCTATGATAAATGCTTTGATAAGTTACAAGGAGAAAAACATTAACTGCCATGGTTTTATTTTGGATACGGCTGAGGACCTTCGAAAGATATACATTTCATCAAAAACTCCCTAACATTCCACTTCTAACCTTAAGAAAATTTATGCTTGTGAGATCCATTTTTGTAAATGTAAGCAATGCTAAATAAATGCATGCAAAGGCAAGAAAACTTTGAACATTTATAAAAAATTGTAAAAAATATGTTTGTGGAACCATACATCTAAGATTTAAAAAATCAGTAATCTCTGTACATTGCCAAACAGAAAAATGCATTAATACATTATACATTTATATGCATTTATATAGTTTTTAATAAATTTATTTCATGATGAAAACTACAATGAGACAATTTATAAAATGTGATGACAAGTTAAAAACTAAAGATTTTTGTCTATTTTAGCTCTTTTTTATGTTTACTCATATTTAGTTTATACATGTTCACTTATCAAACAAGCAAATCATATACTTATAAGCTTTAACTTTACAAAATATTAGCAAAAAGCATTAGTTTCTTTTACTTGGGACAAGCTTTTAAAATGACAACTGATTGTAGTTGCTGATATACAGGTATTGCTACAGTTAACACAGTAAGCTTTGAAATAAGCAAATAAAATATATAAGAATGCTTAAAATTTTGTACAACACAAAGCTTTAAGACTTTCAAATCAAGTTTAAAGTAAAAACATTAATATGTGATTACTCAGTAAATATATTTGCTTATTTAAATATATATATATAAACCAATAATTTTCAATAATTTAATGTCTATAATATTGGTTTTAAATCTAGAGAGTTGAAGCAAAATAATGCTTTTTTAAAATCATTTTAAAAAAAATGTTTTACATATATTCCGAAATAACACAATCATATCCCATTTACACAAAGTTCAATAGCAAATGAGTTTACACTTGCAGCTGTTTAACATTGATATAAATATCTGAACACAGCAAACTTAAACTTTTTTTATAAGAATGATTGCATACAATTTTGAGAAAACCATTTACTTTTACAATGGGGAAAGTAACTCAGTGCAAATATGTTTAGTAAAAAATCAACTATTAACGCATATTTTAACTATCGAGAAAATTAAACATATGATAATAATTATGTATTATATTTAAGTCTGTTTCTAGCAATTGAATTTGTTTTCTATGCATAGAATACATCATTGATGATGTCTAAATTAAGCTTCAATTTATTTTGAAATTTTAGTAGTCTGGAAATTTTTAATTTTGATTTTCTTCATCAAATTTAATTCTAACAATTTTCACTTCATTCAAAATTATTTTTTTACTTTGAAAATGAGTTCTACAATGATGGCCTTTGAAACATCAAGAAACACAGGGGGGAATGTATAATTCTGGATGGCAACTATGTACAGAAGCCTTAAGAATATTAAGTTTCCATTTTGATCCTTTTTAGTAACAATTAAAACTTCATGATAGCCTGAGATATTTATTAAAAGTTTATAATACTGTGAGTTACTTCAATATATAACTTCCTGAAGCCAAATAAGTTTTGTTAATAGCTTTAATTTTGAACACTATATAAATAAGGATCAATTAATATGCTAAATAAATTTTATCCAGATATCTCAGTTATTTCTTAGTAATAATTAAAATTCTATGATATCCACTCGTATTTTAAGTGTTCTTTTAAAAAAATTTGTAACATGTACATTGTAAAAATACATTTACATATTGAAAAAATTGCATACATGACCATATATTTATTTCCTCAAATATTTAACCATTATTTTGTAATCTAACACAAATATTCGTTAGAAAGAAAATTTGCACTGATTTTGGAATTTACATATATTAATACTGTACTCATGGTTCAATTTACCCATGGTTTAGTAACAATGTATCCTGAAACCCCTGTGTAAATGAGTCAGACTGTACACAGAAGAAAACATTTCAATTATAACAATATTTTTATAAACATAAACACGTCTAATATAAAAAAAACAAATAAAATTCTTTTAATTGCAAAACATTTGAATTTTTTTTTCGAAATTTTTTTATGAACTCAATTTTTTAAATAACTATATATAATCCAGATTAGCTATTAGGAAGAATAATGGAATCCCTTAAACAAAAAAGAAGTTTTAAATTTTTAACATTTTAAAACAGCAAATTATAGCAATAAGTATTTCTCTATATTACTCTATAAAAATATGCTTAAAAAACCACATATATTTAAAAAATATTGCCAATATGTAATAATAATAATAATTTATTAAATGAAATAATTCAGTATACTAATAATGGTAATTTTTGAAATAAATTTTTAATTATTTTCATTAAAATAACTGAAAGTTCAATCAAGTCTTATATCTGAAACTTCACATCTGAATTATAATATAGCAGAAATTCAATGTCTCAATTAGCTTTTAAAAATACCTGCTCATTTGTTGAATTCTTTGAACCACCTCTTTGATCATCAATATCCTTTGTATTTCCTTGATCGCTAATGCTTTGAGGTAGGCTATCATTACTAAGGCATGATATTGCAAAATTGACTAGATGAAGTTGAACATTTAGGACGTGTTCAACACATTGCAAATGACTGAGATCTTTCACTAGAATATCCACAGCTCTTTTTTTCACTTTTGCACTGAAACATACCAAGTAACAATTTTGTATACATCAATTCTGTTTCAGACTCTATTTCAAAACTTTTACACTTCGTAAATAAATATTTTCTTTCATACCATTCATCTACATAAAAATGTACAAATGAATTTAAAATTTATGTATGATTCCCCTTTTCAGATTATATAACCATATAAATTGTATGTTAAATTAAACAGAATTGAGAAATGTCAACAGATTTAACAAAGAAACTATGTACACTTTCAAAGGAGTAAAATAAAATATTAATTACAAGGTCTATCAGGTTCCTTATTGTAATTAATGATTTGTAGTTAAGACTTTTTTTTAATATATATTTTAACTAATAAATCATTTAAAATTTAAAAAAGAAAGAAAAGGGAAAAGCAACTTACGCCGCTGTGTCACGTTCTTCGAATTGAGCAAGTTTTATTTCATCTTCATATTGCTGCAAATCTTCTTGCTTTTTTAAAAGCTCTGTTTCACATTTTCGTAACTTTGATTCAAATTCTCTCTTTCTTGAAATAAAAAACATATTCTATGAAAAAATTCTGATCTTCAACAATAACAAATACAATAAATAACAATACAATTTTCCTTTGATTAAAGCATTTATAATTACAAAAAATATTTTGAGAATAGTAAATACTCTTTAAGGTGGCATTTGATGGGTCAGCACATTCTATAATTTGATATCAATCAAGCCAATCATTTTTTACATTTTTATGCGTGGAATCAGATTTAGTTCTTCCTACGGATTTCTAATGTTTTGTGAACCCAAAAGAGGTCCAAGTTCAGGAGGTAGAATCAGATGGAGAAGGAGCTACAACAGATGAGCCAAAGTCTCATGAGAACAGGCTTCTTGTGCATTTATAAAATTTGCCAAATCTGAGAAAAGATACAACTCTGCAGAACTTAAAAATCTATGCATATTCCATAATGAATTTTTGAAGATAATCGATTCACAGAAGCAACATGACATAATTTTTTTTAATAGAAAAGCTCATTCTTGCATAGAGTATATAATCACAGCTTGTTTAAGCTGTACTGAACTTTATTAATTGTTCTTTTAACTGTTTTTTTTTTTTTACCAATACAAGAAGAGAGAATACTCTATTCAATTAATGCCCAATGTTTGAATTTAATTTTGCAGTTGCTGGAATGACAAATACTTCTTCAAAACAATGTTATATAATATATATATATATATATATATATGTGTGTGTGTGTGTGAATGTACATAGTTAAACCTTGTTATTATTTTGCTAATCATAATTTTCATGCTTTTTTTTTTGTAATAAAGTTTTTATCATTTAAAACATGCCTATGATGACATCTATTAAAAAACAAGGAAGGTGAGGAGGCACAGAAAAAAATTATCTTTTTGAGGAGGTTCAGAAATACAAAGACTAGAAACTGCTGAGCTAGAATGCTTTTATTTGGTATCCCTATTAAAATTACATTGATGCTCAATAATCCAGCAAAATTACTAATCAGGCATGACTATGGTCCCAAACAAGTCGGATTAAAAAGCAATCACTGGATATAATATGTACAAATCTAGAAAGGGAAAAAAAAACTATTTACATTATGTGCCTCCATCGGTAAAACACAAGCATCCATTCTATTTTAATATGAATTTTTAATTTACTCCTCAAAATATGTTCCTATTATAATACAGTTAAATCGCCCATAGTCCTCCTGTTATTATTAAAAGCAAGGTTAAAAAACAATCAAACCTGTTATAATACTTTTTGTCCCAACATTTTTTTTGCTGTTGCTTATTCATTTCTTATTGCTAACATTTTCTTCCAATATATGCAAGTTTTAATTGGACAGATTTCATTTTTTATATTATATCACATTTTTGAAAGAACCTTGACAAAAGATCAATTTGATATAAGTATCAATTACTAACTTTCTACAAAATCTAAAAATTTTCCATGGGAGAAAGAGCATTTGAGATGTTCTTATAATTTTTTAAAAAAAAAAAATCAGTTAGTTATTATAATAAACCCTCTCCTAAATTTCACAAGTTATTCACTTTTAGAAATAGTCTGTATTTCTACCAGAATAAAATCTCTATATTTCCAGAAAATCACAATACTTACAATTCCAAAGATTTATGGAAAAATTCTAAATATACTCTTTCATAGCAACATATATTATAAGTATACAATAAGATCTCTATTTTTATAGTAAGTAGTTATTCTAAAACTTTGGACCAATCAATCCTTCTCTTTTATAGTTACCTCACATGAAAGGTTTTAATTTTAATTCTATATTGCAATTTATTGAATGAAAGAAAACCCTTTTTTTTACATAAAAAATGCATCCTTAACTTATAATAAACATTATGAAGAATAACATTCTTAGTTTTGTCATTGCAACATTGTCAATAATTATTTCTTGGATGACTGTAGAGTATTTTAAAAAGGAGAAACTATTTTTTAAAAAACAAACATTTTTCAAGGTTACATGGCCACAGAAGATTTCTGATGATAGCTTCAAATATTCCCACTTCAATTAGTTTTTTACATGTGATTTCATTAGAAAAATATTCAAATTAACAAAAAAATTATCTCAATGCCAGTTCTTTCTATTTCTTTGTAAGCATTTTTTATCCCTCACAAGATCAAATATAGAGGAAATACGTCTGATTAAATCAACAAACTATAAATAGATGCAATTTAGATCAATACAATTTAATATAGTAGTTGTGTAACTTATTGAATTATTTAAGCTTTACTTAAATAGAAGATCCAAGTAGTAATTTCATATTTGAAAATCCATATTCCTTTCAATCCAAGTCCTAACACCCTCAGGAAAATGTAATCAAACTACTATTCAATATTTTAACTAAGAACCAATTTAGAAATTTCATTTTTCAAATAAACCTCTCTAACAAAGCATATATTTCATTCAATAGCGATTTTTTTCCTCATATAGGAATAATTTCAGAGTAATAAGAACCAAAAAGAATGTATCTGGGGTACATAAAGGTAAAATGTTTTCAGCACTAAAATGGTTATGATGAAAAAAATGTGAATGCACAATAAGTGAAGAAGTATTTTAAGAAATGGAAAACAATCCCTCTTCCCTCATAAAATTATAAATAATGCAAACAAACATAAACGTTTTTCCATCAAAGTAAAAATAAACTGTATATATATATATATATATATATATATATTAACCAGGATCTTTAATGTGCATTAGTGGCTATGATAAGAGTTAATTTGTGTTATGCATAACTTTCTTTATTTGTGTGTCAAATATATGTCATTCATAGCAACATATATATGTCATTTACAAAGTTGAAACTACAGGTTGTACCTTTCAGGACATAAAAATCCATCATCAATACATTTTGCGAAAATAATTTTTTTTTTTAAAAAAAAAATTTCATAAAATTATATTTAATATTGATTTTTAAAAATATTTTTCACTCTTTATATTGTTTAATTAAGAACTTAGAATGTAAACTTAAATTAGATGAAAATTAAATGTTCTAAAAACACCCATTTAAAAAAGTGTAATTACTTGTCTAACAACACTTCAGTAGTGAAATCATCTGCTATTAATTCGTTTGGCCGAAGAGGTCCTGTAATATCTCTCAGAAGAGATGCGTCGTACTTAAAGTCGATTGGCAACAATGGATCAGACCTGAAAATCATTTCAAATGTAATAAAAATATATTACATGTTTTAAATTACTAAAATTATTGTCAGCTTAGTCACACAACATTTTTTTTACTAGACACATTTATAAACATCAAACAATTCTAAATTAATATAGCAAATTTGCCTGCAAGATGTTTTATTTAAAATCAAAAAGCCATATATTTTTTTTCCCTCATCTATTCTTTTGCAAAATATTTTTGGAGTAGTCATACTTAGCATTATCACATTTTTAATTGTATGATAAGTTTTTTCTATTATATTACAGAAAATTCAAGATTCGAATTAAAACGTTAGCGATAATCACATAATTATTCCTTTTATTTAAAGCTTAAATTAAAGAAACTAAACTATAAAATTCAACAAATGAAAAATAAAATAATTTTTTTTCGTTCCTTTTAATATAAACATGAGGAAACATCAGCTATTAAAATGCTAGATTTAATTAGGAATATTTCCTTTATATAAATTATTATAAAAATAAAATTTTAAGATACCAAAATTTTAAAAAATTGAAATCAGATTTTTAATTAAAACTGTTTAAGACAGTTAATAAAAAAAAATTTATCGTTAGATATTGTACACAAAAAGCACATCATTTTAGACAAACAAGGAAATATACAACATTTAAATTGAATCCTACATGTACTAAACAATAATGAAATTTCTTAATTACTTTTTAATCAATAACTTTTAGGTAAACAATTTAGATTTTTTCATATTCACTCACATTAAATTAGAATAAACAAAAAAATTATTTTATTATTTTAGATATTTTATTTTGATAAAAGCAATTTAATTGCAACAAAATTAAATTTTCAAAAAAAATTGATTTCCATCCAATTAGTAGTCCTATTCCAGTAAAATTTAATTATAAAAAATATTCTGACAATATGAATTTAAATTTTAAAAATTTAATTTAAAAATCCCTTAGGAAGCTAGTAGTTTACATATACAAAACACCAAACCTAGAGTTCAAAATACCATCCGATACACAATGATTTGACATAATACAAAAAGACAGGATACAATATTTACCCCTCCCCGATAACTTTAAATTATCATCCTCACCGATTCTTACGGATAAAATCATTGTACTCATCTATGCTGTCAATCACTTCAATACTTTTACTGATTCTCATGTGAACAGCTTGGAACTGTTCAGAAAGAGGATCGATGATTTCAAAGAACTCTTGCAGGATCGTCTTCCTACAAAGACAGACCTTTTTTAGAACATTAAAAATATTCTTGTTAAATCAGAATTAGAGGTTAAAACATATTATAAGAATTAGACTTTTTATAAATTTATGAAAAATTGGAGGCATCAATCATGTTTTAGAACAATTTTTTTGAAATGTATTCAGAACATTTTAATTAATATAACTTTATGAGCAGATTATCATTTGTTTTCCTCGAAGCAAAATATTTTTTAAGTTAATGATAAAATTAAATAACCATTTTATGCAATATATACATAAAAGGGTTTAAACATAAACACTCTATATATTTTTTAAGAAAACATTAATAGTATTTAAAGTTTCATTAGTGAAAATTTGTTCTTACCCTTTACATTGTAGTACAGTTTGTAATCCAGAATCAAATAATAGAAATAAACATAAATGTTTTATTTTATACACTATTATATATATATATTTTTAAATTAATATATGCACAATTCCACCAAACAGAATACCACAGCCTTATTGATTAAAAATGTTTTGGATATTGACAGTAAAGTCTCTTAAATGAAGTAATATAAAATTATTTAGAGTTTAAAATTTACAGAAACTCTCTAGTAATTTCATTTGAAACTTGCTTACAAAAATAATATATAAAACCTTTAGTATCTGTATTACATAAAAAGATGAAATAATTTAAGATACAAAAACTCTCTTATATTTACCAAGTTTCAGCAGAATCTTCCATAACTACCTGTTGATAAAAAAGAAGACCAGGTAAAAGAGTAGTGCGAAAATGCCTTTCGTATTCAGATGCTTCACATAAAGTCAGCACCAAATCATTATGTAAAATGTGCAATTTTTTTGCAATTTTCTGATAACGTTCTTTAGCTTCTTCAACTTTTTTTGCTCCTTTACCTGTAAAAATAATACTTTCATAAAAATAAATACATTAAAAGACATGTAATTTTTTTCCCCTCATAAATATTATAGAACTCTTTAAAATACTTGCAAATAATATTAACCATTACAATACTATTTACTTGTGTGTCACATGAATAAGTTATTACTTTTTCATTTATAATGAATGATAATATTTTTAAATCAAAAATGAGTGAGTGAATAAAAACCTGTATTATAAACAATGATGACAAGGATAAAATGTTCCATTTGAGAAATGACTTTGTAAACAACATTTTTAATTAACTGTATTTATATATATCTGGAGAAGAAAGAAATTGAAGCTAGACAAGTAAAAACAGAGAAAACTTTGAAATGAAACACAAGTTCTATTTTTAAATAGTGCCAATACGAAATTTTGGAAATATACTGTAGCCTGAAGATATTAAAGTAAAGTTTTTGCAATATTTAAAGGAAATATATTACAGGATCGATTTTTCATTCTGAAACACCTTATTTACTTTCTATTAACATTCAAACAGCCCAATAAATACAGGTAAATGTTCTCATAACTTTGAATCACTGTGAGAAAACTATTTCTTTGAATCAATATAGAAAACTGAAATTGCATTTCAGTCTTATCACTTAAAAAAGATTAATAAAATCAAAATATGTTTACCTTTTATATAGTGCTCTTCGTATTTCGATTTCGCATCTTTCCACATCTCTAACAGTTTCTCATATTCACTCTTCATGGAATCTACAGAAGTTTGCAACTAAAAAAAGAACATTTTACTACATTAATATCAATTAATAATTAGAATATCATTACAGCTTATACTTTCAAATTATTAAATTTCATTAAATAATTTCAGCGAATATAAATAAATTCTCACAATACAATTCAAAATATATAACTATAACCTTTTATTTTTATAGTATAGAGAAAATTAAATTATCTTACATAATAACATAACCAGTTTTAACTATTATAGAAGCCACAAAATTATCTGAAAACAGTGAAAAGAATTTTCAAAAATTGTTATTTTTTCCTTAAAGCCGACCATTCGACGTATTTCGGTTTTGGCATATTTCCTTGATGCATTTTATACATCACCTCACAACTCAGTAACTCCTATGTAATATTTTACAAAATTAGAATTTTAGGTTATGATTAAATTGTGAAATAATGACATGCAAAAAACAGCATCCATAATAAGAATATTATCTTTAGAAGTTAACTAAATGTTTTAATCCATTAACATCGTAATTTAGTTTCAATCGAATCTTTAACAGTGACATCAATTCTATCCAGCAGTATGAGAATCCTGAAAATTATTAAAGTATCCCACTTTTGATGGACTGTACATAATTTTTCTCTTTTAGAGGCCCAATACTTTCAAAAGCTGATTTTCAAACAGGAGAACATGGCTAAAAAGCATCTTTTATTTTCTGAAATTCATTAACGGTATACATAGTTTTAAGCAATGAAGAGAACATTAAAAACTTTCTTCAATGTAAACTTTGAGAAATTTTTATCTTATTGGATTATTGATATTCTGTGAAGCCTTCATAGCCCAAAAAGATACCTGATCCTGGACAAAATATGACTATAATTAAATATAACACTTTTCTTTAATTTTAGGATCTTTCTCTCTTCAAACTAGGAACTTTGATGCTAATCACTGAACTAATAAACTCTTAAATCATAAGCACATAAAAAATATAAATTATCATCTAAATTTTTTTTACTGAGTTAGAAACCTACAAAAGCTCCTAACAATATTCTTATAATGTCTGAAAAAGAATTTATTCTTTCACATTAGATATGTTGTGGTTGAATGAATAAATCAAACATTTAGATCTGAGAAGTTAGTTTTAAAGAAGCAGAACAACTTTAGAAAATTATTTAATTTATAGATAATAAAATAGACTTAAAAAATAAACTTACTCTAACCAACTCCCGATTTAATGCATCGTGTTCCTCGACATAAGTTTTTTTCAGAGCTCGTTTTTCAGATATTAAACTGCTAATTGCTTCAACAGTGGATGAGATCAGACTATCAGCATTTCTTCGAATTATTCTACTGGTTGTTTCCATTTCTTCAGAAATAGCATACCAAGCCTGATAAAAAAAACCAAGAAAGAAATTTATAAAGACATAGAATTTAAATTGAGCTCTTGTATATAGACAAACGCTGTTGACATGCTGTTTTACAGTGGCTTTCTTGATAAGAAATCACTTATGAAACCTCACCCAGACAGTGTTGCATCGTAATTCTTATTTTTCTTCTAATAAAATTGAGATTAACTTTTGTTTGGATGATGTCATGACTTCCTGTTAAGAGCAGATATTAATATCTTTTTTTTTTCTTTCTATTTTAAATATACGAATCCCCATTTCTTGGAAAGTAAAATGTTCCAGGTTGGATATTTTTAAGAGATTATTTTCCAAACCTTGTGATCAATAAAATTAACTGTACATTCAACCATTTTGTATTGATAAAATTTTAAAAATTATAATTTTTTTCTTGGATAAATTACCTCAATTATTTTCAGCAACAAGGATCTCAGATAAAGCCACATCACATTTTGTTATGAGCAAGAAGCTGTGCAATATGATTCCATTACACAAATGTTTATCACCTGTCATGAGGCATTCATCTGCAATATTTATAAATCAATCCTAGTGACTTCGGACATTATAAGTTTGGTTGGAATTGTCTTAATTTTAATTGTCAAGGAAATTTTAAACAAGTACCAAAATTCAAAACAAATGAGATTTAAATATAACATTTTGGCAACTTTACTCAATCATAAAGAAAATAAATTTTCATTTAAAAAACTCTTTTACTTACAGAATTTTATGCATGCTGCAGAATGTTTTCTCCCCCCACACTTGATTTTAAAAGCAATTGGATAAAAACACATCAAAAGAAATAAATATTTAATTCAGATCTTGTTATTTTAATGCATGTAAAAAGTGAAATCAGTGTTGCTTATTGACACCTGTGACTTTGACAAAACTTTAAGCATGGAAATTTATCATAATTGCATATACAAATGATTTAAACAAATTACACATCATTTAGAAATTTGGAACATTTCCATTACACAATTACTCACTTGGCAATTAGACACCTTTGAAAATGAACCCAAACACATGCCAAGACCCAACAATAGCACCATAAAGGGTTCAAACTATTTGTCAATTTACTTCTCTCATACAATTTCTTCCTTTCAAATTCTTTCGTATAAATGCATTCAGTTTTTGCACTTTACCCTTATGTGTTTGAAAACTTCAGATGTACAGAATAACAAACAAGGGCCAATTACATTCTTCCAATATTAAGGTCTTATTTGTAAAGAAGGACTGTTTCCATTAAGCACCTGATGAAAGTGAAATACTTGTTGAAGCTTAAATGGTTCCGCTATCTTTGGTCACACAGAAAGGAGAAAGTCAGCCACAAAGAACTGTAGTTTGAGGACTCACTGATTTTTGTGAATGATAGCTTCAATTCACTCTATGGACTGAAACAATTATCTCCAGAAGTTTGACACAATTTCCAAATAAAGTCTTAAAATATGTTGCCATCTAACCACTGTTCTTAAAATTAGAATTTTTTTAAACTAAGGAACCTGCCAAATTAAAAAATGGAAAAGATGCTAAATTGCTAAGTTTCAGGTTGTACTAATAATAAAATACCTAAATAATACACAAATTATACATATAACATTTCATTTATGGCATATAATTATTCAAATGTTATTTTTCATTTAAAAAATAGTGTTTCAATAGAAAATATTATTTTTAATAAAAATTTATTTTTAAACTTGATATATTCTTGTTTGATTGAATAACAATCAGCTAAAAAAAAATCTAGTTCAAAATCTAAGAAATAATATACAAGGAAAATTGCATCATTTAAAAAAATTACATATCCAATCCAAAAAGTAATATAATTAGCATGAATCCAACAATACAAAAAGCAATATAAGAGAGAGAATTTTTCTCTAAGTCATAGCAATAGAGAAAAATATTTTTTTTAAAGTACAAACTAACTTTTAACAAAGCAAAAAGGACAGATTAACCAAATACAATGCACAAAGAACAGATGAACTGGTTATGACAAACAGAGAATGAATGAAACATTTGTGATGTATTTAAAAAAAAAGATGGGTTAAATAAACTGCTCAATAAAAGAATAGATTAAGAATGAACATGTAGTAACTTAACCAGTTGCTTGATTGCAGAAATGTTGAGATGACTGGTTTTTATCCTATGAATCTTCAAAAAAGAAAATGAACAGGAAAAATATATTCATGTAGAAACAGAGAACAAGATGATCCTACTTTTTAAAACAGGCAAATTGAAAAGACCAACTGGTTTTTTCTTTTTATTCTAAATCATGCTTTGCTCCACATGAAGCAATGGTTCTCAGTGATTCATAATTCTGGGAAATTAGAATAACAGTGGAAATAAGAATTTTTCTGAAAAGTTTTATGAAAAAAACATTTTTTTTTCTCTAGTGTTTGATAATCATCAAGGTACAATGTTTACATAGTTACAGAAAATTAATTACAAAAAAAAAAAAAAAAAAAAAAGGGCATACAGTTACGAATATTGGTACTTAAACATTACAACAGCCTTGGTGAATTCACTTTGATTAAACTTAAAGTACCAATTGTACATCTCTGAATATTGTACATTTATTCACAAGCCAAAGCAAGAATAAAAATAAAAAATCAAACTTACTTTTTAAAAAATTTTAACAAAAAAAAAAACTGCATTTATTTTTATCAGGTGCTATTACATTTATTGTTTGTAACTTTTTCTTCACACAAAATTTGAATTGAAAAACTATAATTATCCATATAACAGGTATACTGATATAAGGTTTTGTGTGCTCTTTCCACTTTATTCATCAATCCTTATCATTCATTCTTAGTTCAAAGAAACTAGAAGTTTATCTTGTGAACATTTTTATGTTTGGTACAATCAATATTTAGAAATATAGAAAACCTAAGCTTGGAAAAACAATATAGAAATTTTTTTTGTTCAACACTAGAGCAAACAGTGCAGTCATTATGACTGTCAAGTCACTTTGAGAAATGATTTTTAAAACATTTATCACTGAAATTTCATGACATTTATTATATTTACGAGGTTTTTAAATATATCACTTTCTTTTTTTTTTCAATACTATATAACAAATGTATAAATTAATGTTCGACTCAGAATACTCGATGTGATCAAGAAGTTTGCAATAGAGATTTCAGCCCCTTGCTATGAAATATCCTTGTTTTTTCTCGACCACACAAGTTTTTTCTGATTCTCTTTATTTGCTGGGTGATTGCAGGTGAATGTGAATCAGTAAGTTTCACGCATTGGCATTCATACATGTCTGACAGCTATTTATTTAATAATTCATTCACAAAGACTGACGAGTATTCAGCTCTTTTTCATAAACACAATGAAAAATGCATCAGTGATGATACAAATAGGAATTCAGATTTCAAAATTTCTTCCGAAAGTGAAATTCCTGAACAAAGCTTGGACTCTTCAGAAAATCTTCATACTCCAGAGGAAATTATGTGGAAAACTCCTGTAGAAAGCTCTATTTCATCTTGGAGATATGGCTCAGGAAATGTTACAAACCAAAAAAACAGTATCTACTTCATATGCTAAGAAGAAAATCAAGATTGAAGAAAGTCACCTTCACATAAAATTGGATTCATAGGACATTCCATAAGAAATGGAAGTTTTTATTGCACTAGTTATGCAAGAAAAGCTATTCTAAACTTGAATGATTTAACACAGTTCATGAAACTGCGAAACCATTCCAAAGAAATTAAATTCAAGAATTTTGAGCAATCAATTTGTTTGGAATGCAATCACGCAATTGAAAATAAAGTGAAGCCATTAATTATACAAAACAACACAAGGCAGAAGGAATAGAAGCATATACTAATGTATATATATACTAGAAAAAACAAAAATTAATTACATGCATACAGATCAGACAGTCTTCGATAGATTTATTTAAACGAAGGGAGTTGGAAAACTTTCCACCGAGCGGCATGATCGAGAAATGTATCAATATATAGCTCTACCATGATGCGAGTTTAATAATGAAGTAGTAAACAAAGTTTTACACAATACCCTTCAGTTTATTCAACAGTTCAGGTTTCATTAAAAAATCGGGAATAGTTTTCTTTAATTCTATAAAACATAAAATGATCAAATTTTCATCAGTTAGTTTTCTAATAAATTTGTTTTTTGATATCTTTATGTTCAATTTTAATTTTTTCAAAATTATTTTTAGACAATTGAATTTCAGCTTAATTGTCACATTATACCTAAGATACCACTTTACTATGAACACATTATACCAAAGGTAGTAATTTATAACGAAAAACATTAAATACTTGAGAAAACCAAACTGTTTTTTTTTTTTTTTTTTTTTTTTGAGTTTCACATAATGCAATGGATTCAATGGCACTAAGTGCAATCTACTTCAGCTTGCTTGAACGCCAACTAAAAATTATATCACCACATTTTATCAAATATCCACAAGTAAAATGATGATTTGTTAAGCTGCATCACCAATTAGCATCCATATAACAATTTTTATTGTCCTTTTCTTCAATTTTATCTGGAAGTCTACTAACAAGCTTTATTGCATGATTAACATTAATTTTTTAAAGCTTTTAAATTTAAATTTTAGTTACTTTATATATGTTTTTGATGTATAAATAAAGAATTAACATTCATCTCAAAATTTAATCCTAATAAATATTTCATGGGAGCTAGTAATAGTTTTTCCTAAATATTACAATATCATTAACATAAATTGCTAAAATAACATTTCCATTCCTAAAACGCAATTTCACCAAGATAATTAATCAAAATTTTAAGTACATTACCCGATTCACAGTTTAAATATTGGCTATTTTGATTCAGCTACACAATGCTTTGTGTAGTAAGTACATTTTATTTTCTTGTCCTTTGATAATATATCCTGGTGGTTGTCTGATGTAAAAAAATTCATTTAACTAATCATATAAACATGTTGATTTTACATCAAACTAAATATGACATCATCATAACATTTATACCAGTAAAATAAAACAATTTTACATTTGAAAAATTAATGTCCAGAGAAAATGTTTCCTCATAATCAATCCCAGCTTTTTGCTTAAAGCCTCATGCAACTAATCTCGCTTTATATTACTTTGTTTTATTATTCTCATCATCCTTAACAGAAACTTATTTACTTCCTATTATTGAATTATCAGTGGGAGGACCTAATTCCCAAACTTCGTAATTTTTTATCCTTTCAAGTTCTTCCTACATACAATATCTTACTTTTCTCAACTTATTAGTGTTTCCTCTAAAGTTCTAGGAATTTCAGAATTATAACATTCATATTCTAAAGTTTCATGAGCTTTGTACAATCTAGAACTTTCTTCACTACTCAAACCTGCATGCAAACTTTGACTAGGATCAGAATCTTTACTATTTGCTTCAAAAGAGAAAATTTCCCTGGCTTAAATACTAATTTTTTTACCCCATGATATTTGTTAACATCGTTTAAAAACCTAGGTCTAGTTTCACTGGGGGTAGGGGTAATAGTACACATCTATTCACTTACTTTTATTTCAAGGACAATCTTTTTCCCCCCAGGTTGTAATATTACGAAGACTTAATTCCTTGGATCCTAGTCTTTTGACTAAATCACTTTCAAGATTTTCAAATTCATTTTTGTACATACTCATTTGACTTATTTCTTCCAAATAAAGACACTCTACTGTTTTTATTTTAATCAATAAAAACATGAAAAGTTAAGAATAACACTCTTTTTTTTAGGAATGAATATCTGGTAACCTTTCATTTACAATGCATAACCACATAAATGCCAAGTTAGGCTCCAGAGTTCAAGTTTATTTCTATTTACTTTATGAATATGAACATAAGTTATGGATCAAAATATTTTGAAATGTCTTACTGATGGCTTAAAACCAGACTATATTTCAAGAAGAACTACATGATTCATTAACTCATATTTGCATCTGAAATAAAATTCAATAAATATCTATAAAGTATTTTAAATTATAACTATAAATTGTTGTAATATATAATCATAAATATTTGTGATAAATAATTTTTATTTACAAATATAATTACGTTAAGTATTTATAACAATTACTTATAATTATTATAATACCTCACAATTATCTAAAATTTTGCATATCATAATAGAATATTAGGAATAAAATATACAATTAAAATTTATTTTAAACATTTAAATTTAAGAAATTTAAACAACATATAGTAATGCTATGCATTAAGAATAAAACCAAAAAAATATTTTTTTTTTTTTTATTTAATGAAGAAGGATAAAATCCTTCATTCTGAATTGAATATTTTGAATGTTGGGGGGAGGGAGTTGACCCCATGGAGGAGGAGAGAGCTGTCCTTGGAAAATCAGTGACGTTTCAAACCCTGGTCCATTGGTCCAAAGATAAGTTGACTAGTAGCTTTTTTTTGCACCTTTACCCACCAAACTAAAAGAGACCTCTCTCGGAGTAATTATTGAGATGTTTTAACTTCTGGTGTTGTTGAAGAGAATTGTTGCATAATCACCTTCCAGTATCATTGTGATCTGAAGAGAAACATGGATACTGGTTGAGAAGGTCACTTTTCCAGCCATTACTGCAATTGATATACATCCCCTCTCTGTTGAATTGAGCTCAACTTGCTTGAGATTACTCAAGTTTGTTTTATATATATAATTTCAAAATTCCTCCCCTAACCTTAAAGGTTTTAAAATTACAGATAATTAGAGAGGGTTATGGCAACACAATGAACATTGATAGGAAATTTTATGGCTCATTAGGAAACCCTGCTCTTCACTTTAAGGTTGAGGCATTCTTTCTAAATGGGGATGGTAAGAATTTCTGTAATCTCCATTCATAAGTGTACTAGATATTAGTAAATGTCTAATGCCAGCTTGGTTTAAGATTTTACTTTTTGCATTTTAATTAAATACATTATTTGATGTCGAGTTTTTGCGATTCAGCCAATTACTTAAATGAACCAAAAAGCTACTTTGAAGAATAAAATATATTATGTATTCACTTTTGTTTATTATTAATTTGAAGCCTTAACAAATTGTGGCGAGGAAGGAGAATCTGTTATTTTATATAGCTGGACAAATTAATTTGCCTGTGTCTTCTTTTCATGGTTAACTCACATTTTTTCCCCCATTAAAATAAATTATCAAATGGAATCAAGTTTTTATAAAATATTTTTCAATCTCTAAAAATATAGCTCAATAAAAAATCTATAAAATATCTGTTTAAATTCATAGAAAATATGAAAACAATGAATATATTCAACCGTTTCATTTATCTTATTTGAATCAATACTTTCAGTTCTTAAAACAATTATTATTTCCTTATAAGGTGTCAAAAAAAATTAATGCTTCAAAATTAGGAACATTTTAAACTTTCCAACTATTACAAATGAATAATAATCAAGTTTCTGTATTACATTACATAGACAAATTTCTTATGCATGGATAAAAATAACAACTTAAAAAAAGACTTTTATAAATACATTATATTTTTTTTCATAATTTCAAAGACAGGCATTCAGAGCTGCTTACATATAATCACTAGATTTTTTTAGTTAAGATACCAAAATATAGCCGAATATTAAACAGCCGAACTTCAGATTCCTTCAAAGAGAGGATAAATTAGTGTTTCCCCTTAAATTCATATTTTTAAACTAGAATCTTCTAATGATTAATAATCAAAAGTGTGTGTACACCTTTATATTTGTTTAAATATGTAAATGTCAACTATAAATTTGTCCAAATACTTTTGATTACTAATTATTCGAAGATTCAAGTTTAAAAAATAACCATTTGTATAAATCATCATTTATTTTCTGTAAGAGAATAACAGAAGTACCTCTAAAATAAAATTCAGACATTTTTCGTACTCTCAACTAAAACTAGGAATTTTATATAAGCTGCCCTGAAAATCTGCATTTGAAATAAAAAAAAATATATATATTTATGTATTGCACATACACAATTCAAGATTATTTACCACAAATACTTAACAATTCTATGAATATTTAAAATATTAAATTCAAATTTTAATGTACTGCATCACTAGCAAATTTTCATATATTCCTTACATTTTGTACAATTCGGTTGAAAATCTGCATGTTACAAGCAAAAGATATGCTGAAAAATTTAGTGAATACAATAAAATTTTTGCATGGAGGCAAAGCTGAGATGCTAAAATGTTGGTATGCAAAAAATTATGAGCATATCTATAATAGTTTTTGAAATATTTATTATGAAATTCAGTTCAAAATTTGCTCATAATTATATTTAATATTAAATAAAGTGTCAACATAATAAAGTAATAATTTAATGCATTCATAGATCATTACAAATAAGAATAAATGACATTGTTGGTACTGTTATGAATTTTATAATTTTAAATTCAAACTTCTTTACCATCAATTGAAATTATATGATATGACATCACTTTGAAATTATATGATATGCATATTATTTAAATTTCGATAAGTACCCTATACATACTAACACATTCTTTCAAAACGATACATCAAAACTTATGCTCTGTTTTCTCCACATCAGGCATCATTTTTCTACAAAACTAGCCAAAAATTAAATATGATAAAATTTCAGATGCAAAAGAGGAGATTTTTTTGCAATATAGAATGATACATGATGATTAATTCGTACCATTAATACTTGAATAAACTTACAATTTTTTACAGTTTTAATCCTGGGATTAAGGATACATTTCTAAAAGTTAATAATACTGTTAACAAAATTTATTATGAGTACATTGAGTAACTGTCAACTTCACTGAATATATTGTTTTGAGTGTACAGTTTTAAAAGACAAAATTAAATGGACGAAATTTCTCAAAGTCGAATTTGTATTGACTGAATTGAAAGATGTAGTTATCAATGACAATTTTGTGCTTAAAGATAAATGTAAATATGTATTTAAAGGATGAAACACTAAAAAAAACGAAAAGATGAAAAACTAAACATATAGAAGGTGGTTAGAAATATTTTCGTACTTTAAGAAAGAATATATCCCCCATTAAAATTTAAAAGTATTGATAGAATGTGCATTATATCCCGCTGACACAAATGCTAATGTAAAGAGGGCATTTTCGTTTAGTGTAAGTTGTCCTGAAGTGAGTGTGCTATGTAAGAAAATTTACTCATACTGAAAAAATTCATGCAACAGCAAAACCACAATTTTAAGGATTAAAATCCATATAAATTAAAAATGTGAAATTCACTTCAAATTTTATTTTAAATTAAAAATATGATTGAATGGGAAAGCTCAATCTTTATTTCACAAATATAATTATCATATACAATGACACACCATTCATACTCTTTTTGTAAAAAAAAAAAAAAAAAAGTTGGTCACCTTCAATATCACGGGCCATGAGTAAAGGCCATATGTGACATTTCTGGAAGCACTAGAGATGGACTGTATGAGTCTACAGAAGCTGACAATGTACTAAACACTATTTTTTTAAGACATGCAAATGCGCTTGTGTTTTCTTGGTCTCTTATTCAACAATGAATATGAGATGCTATTTTCTGGCTCAAATCATAATACCAAAATCAATTTTTTTTTTTTTATTATGTTTTTTAAAAATGACTGATTTTTTTTCTTTTTTTTTTTTTTGTCTTTTGTTTGAAGTTAACAAATATTTTTCAACATTTAATCAGCCAATTTTTTCAAGCGTTATTTTCTTACCCTTTATTTATTTATAGTTCTACCAATATTCACTGCATTGGATGAACAATTTCCAAGGGAGTGCTGAGCATAATCTGAACCCCAAATGAGGTAACGGCCCTTCACACACGATTCACCTAAAGCCATGTAACTACTGTTAATGAATAATCACCCAGTTTCCTCTAAGAGACAAAGACACTGCACTCAGTAATAAAAATGTCCTCTCAGTGGAGATGTTGCCAACTGTGCCTTGAAAGGGAAAAGGAATAGAAGCATTTTGCTTTTTTGAAGATGTTGTGAAAGAAAAATCTTTTTGCAACCAGTAGCTGTGCTTAAGTAATCGTTTTAAGAATAACTTTAAACAAAAAAGTAAAACACTAGGAGAGTTAAAAGAATTCCTTCCAGATGTTCAATAATAAACTATTTGAAAAACAAAATGGTTAAAAAGCAAAAAAAGAACTATATAACATATTAATAAAATAGCTTGCTGTTTTTCAAAAATCAACTGCCACTTTTAACAAAAAGCAATCAAGGAAGAAAACACATGACCCATGTAGAAGTTTCTCAAGAGTGGAGCTATGAGGATAATCAAAAACAAATTTGCAAGATTGAAACTGTTATTGCACCCAAAAATCAACAGTTGCCAAAGAGTATCTGATACTTCATTGAACCAAATGCAAGACTCCACAATCTGTAAGAATATGCAAGACAGTCAAAGGATAAATACAATGAGGGCTCAATCATCCAAAAGTAAGTGCCTGGGAGTCTCACATGTGAGTCTGATATGCAACCTTCAAATTATGGTGTTATGGTTTGGAGGTGATAATGAAACCCATCAATTTAGTTATGGTTTTATGATATGCAATTTATTTTCAGTTTTTGTGTATGTATCCCACATTTCTTGCCATTTATATTTGATTGTGTGGGTGCATACTTTATTGCATTCTTTAAATCGATAAATAGGTTTGGATTACTAAAGATATTGTTGCAGATTTTGCAGCAGAATCTGCCAAATCATTGCTTTTAAAACTAGTATGGTTCAGTATCCAACACAACTGGACGTCAATGAGCCTCTCATGACGAGAGGTTGAGAATGAACATGTGATTTAAGAGAAGTTAAGACACTCTCAATGTCTGAGTAAATGATAAAAAGCTGATGAAATTGAAAAGAGATTTAATGTAATACTTGTTCAATGGACCAGGATTTCAGAGGTAAAAATTGAGTAAGAGTCACAAGTTCTGTAACTCTTTGTTGAATTGCTGTTAACATGGGCTTATCATTTAATGCACATCCAAACAATCACCTATAGAGTTGAAATTTGCAAAGGAAAGGTCATGTTTTGCATTTAAATACTTCCTTAATTCATCATACCAGTTTCAAAAAATGACACACTCTATTTTTATATCCATTTAAAAAAAATTTTAGATTCATTTATAAGTTAACTTATGAAAGAAAAAAATATATGGTGAAAATGCAATTAGCCCATACCCTTGGAGTGATTTTGACAAATGGGCAATTTTTAAAATCATACCAATTGTGCAACCTTCACAGAGTGCTAAATAAAAAATACGTAAAAAGTTTACTACTCTATTTTTCTAGTGGATCTAGTAAATGCTTTAAAACTTCATACCCATTTTCATGAATTTAGATTTATTCACTTCCACAAATCACAAAAATAAATATAATATCCATATTGTTGCTTTAAGTCACTTTCTGGCAAATAAAACTATTTCCCATTATTATAACTACATATTCCCATAAAATTCATCCATCTGTTGATTAAACCATATTAAAATACGGTATTAAAATGTTCTCAAATTTTCTACAAGAATGAAAACTATGATAGGATTTTAGAACGAATACAAATTGTAATAATAGCACTAGCTTGATGCTTTGATTTTACTGTCTCAGTTATTTTTATTCTGGAACTTTTCAAAATGAATTGAATTTTTCAAATGAATCAAAATAAAATTATACATAATTTAATTGAAGAAACTTTACAGAAATTTAAATAAAAAGGACTAACATTTAAAACATAGTAGTTTATCTTGAAATGACATATTAGAACTTTACCAAGAACTGAATGAAAGAATATGAAAAAAAATTTACAGAGCTATTTTGATGGTAGAGCTGATAAATATTTTAAAAATTTCCGCATCATTGTTTACATATAGATTCATCAATTTCGAAAAATACTCTCCTTGTCTTCCACAAATACTCTAAATTATTATTTCACATATTAAACAACTCTCTCTCTCTAGAAGATTACTTCATTTTTCCAGAAATGCCATTCATAAGAGATAGCATATTAAAATTATTAGAAAAAAATGTCCACGCTAAATTCATACCCAGCTTAAATTTCAAGCAGATTTTAAACGCAAGAGCTAAGAATACCTTTCTGATTGACCAAAAAAATTCAGAATAAATTCTGAGCATGCATAATAATTCCTAAAATGATGAGAACAAATCAGGCAAGGGACGGAAAATTTTTAGAGTTACCATGCATAACGGCCATATTTAAACAGAAAGTTGAGAGTTGTTACATTTGGCAATTTACCACCAACAATTTTTTCATCGCCAATGGTGTGGGCTAAATAACATTTCAACAAATTTTCTTTTTTCGGTTTAGTATGAAACATATAATTAGAACCCAACACAGTTAGAATGCAATTTAACACTATCACCCATGACAATGGGATTTTATGGCAATGTTTCGCAAAATGCAGCTACTCTATTTTCTATGCACTGTGAAGCTTCTAGACGTGACAACCCTTTTGATTTTCAATTTAAGTAAAAAAAAGTCCAGGTTCCCTTTTTTTGAAAAAAATAACCTTTCCCTTCTGAAGGATTGCAGACATATTGTTTATTATACGATGCTTTTTTCAGCCAATCATGATACATTGATTTTAGAGCATTTGTTTCAAAACTGAAACTTTTATTTTTTTAAAAAATTTTCATGTTTTTTTTTAAGAGTTCGTTGATTATGTTACGAGTGTTTAGCCAATTAGATTTCAATTTATTGCGCGATCATTACTAAACTGAAAATTTTGGAAATTTCTAGAATATTCGGGATCAACCATTATTTTATTCCTTGACTACTTCGAATAAAGAGTTCTGTGGATTTTTTTATTCCATTTTCGAGTATTTTGATTTTTGTGGATTTCTCTTACTGGATTATTTCTACAATTTTGCCTGCTTGGATCGATTTGTATTTATCCCTGTCATAACTCTGTGTATTTTCTTCAGATTCTAAGTACTTACAATAACTGAAAATATGAGTTTGAAAGAGGTGAGTGAATGTACGTAAAATTTACTATCAAATTTGGGAAAAGAAAGAAAACTTCCTGTTTGTGATTAGGTTGCAAGAAATGTTAAGAGAAAATCCTTATTATGTTTGTAGAAGTGTTAGGAGAGGTTCGATATTTTTCCTTAATTAAATTAGAGGTGTGATTTTGTTCCAAGTACGAGATTGTGTTTTGAATAGTTTGTTACGAGTGAAATGATAAACCAGTTGTAAATCGTTTGTTTTGAGGAAATAGATATTTGGTTTTTTTTTTGTGAATAATTTTACCAATAACTGTTTGATGCTCTTTGAGTAACTAGATTTTGTTAGGTACGTGTTTGAATCAGTTTGTTGACCAGAATATTCTCTTGAGAGAGAGATCTGTTTCAATGTGCATGTGTGATAATGCAAGACCACAGAATTATATTTTAAAGAAAATGAACGAATTCTGCTGAATATTAATGTCATTGTAGAATGTAAGTAGGACATGAATGAGTTTTAGTTAAATGAAAACCAAGAAACCCGAAAGAGGAATAATTGATGTTGCAAGCTTTCAAACAAAAAGGATTTCATTTGATTGTAGTGCAATATTCTTAGAATCCATCGAAAAAATAAGGCGAGGGAAAAAAATTTTTATTTTCCCTTTTTCCGCTTCCCAGACTTAACGTGCCGCCCAAAAAAATTGCCAAGTTTGGAGATTTTTGAAATAGCGCCAAGTGGTTGTGTTAAACTGCAGTTTCACCCTTCAGACATCTTATTTTACATTTATTAATCAGATCTAAAAACACCAAACTAATTTGATTCTATTCACTCATACACTTCCTACAAAAAAAAAAGTATAGACATAAAGAGAAATACTTACTCTAGCAATAAAGCTACCTTCTAATTCTTTCGACTGATCAAGTTTCAGGGCTTGAGCACTAACCATAGTCAAAGCAGAAGCATAGTCTTTGTCACACTTGGCACGTAGTAAAACGCATTTACGCATATTTTCCAGCAATCGCAACTCTGCATCTTGCAGACCAACCAATGCTTCATGCGAAAAAGAATCTTGAAGTTCGGTGGAAAATCCCATTTCGAAATACTGTTAAAAGATGCGATATCGGAATAATAAAAACTTTAGAATATTATGAATTGTTGAGCATCCTAAAACATGTCAAAAACAGACATGTTCAGAGTTGAATAGCATAAACAATCAAAAGATTATATAGATATAAATTCCAAGACCTAACAATTGCACCTAATTTTTTTTTTTATTATTTCAAATAATTCACATAACTTTTCCTAATATGCATTTCAATTGTGGCATGCATGCCGCCAATGACAGCAACAAAAGTGCAAAACAAAACAGAAAAAGGAAATATTCCAACAATAACGATTAATTCGATTAAATGTAAACTGCGTGTTCTGCAAAAAAAAAAAAAAAAAAAATTTAAATTGTTGAAAAATGTCTGTTTTATTTAACAAACTTATCAAAAATTTAAGAGTTTTATTTATTAGCCATAAAAAATATTTTTAAGAAACGAGTAATAATTAAGAAGATGAATAGGAAACCATGGTAGTTTTTTACTAAAAACGTATTTAATTCATTTTTAAAGTCAAAAGGATGACTATTTATAAAAATAATTGTTCTTCATCCTCAGGGTTAAGAGGACATTGTTAAGAGTTTCCCAACTTTTAGATGTCACATTGATACCTAACGATGCAGGCATTCTGCAGAAGTATAGCAGAAAATAGGAACTGGATAGAGCAAGTATGTGATGCTGTTTTAAGAACAGCAACAAAAAGTCTACAAAGTGCACAGATGTAAACTGTTCGAGGATTAATACAACTGATTTACTGAAGTTCAAAATTACGAGGTCTGTCGCCAATAACCCTTTTGTTAATACTAGTGTGACGTTAATGAAACCAAACCTTTCTTTCACTTCTATCTTGTTAAGTATCCATGATAAATAGCTGGGAATCGCTTATTTTTTTTTATAAAATATCTTCTATTAAGGAGCGTATTACCGTTAAAGAATATGCAGCATTTTATGAAATGAACAGCTTATAACTATTGTTTTTTTTTCCCTTCATAATTTCTCTCAGTAGAGTAAATTTTTTAAAAAATAGCCTCGAGGAATATATCTTTTTTAAACAGAAGATTTTTTTTTTTCCGGAGGACTTTAGGTCCCGACGAATTTAACGTACATCAGCCCCGGCTACACGGCGTTTCTTTAGCGCTACAAGACTCGAACCAACGACTCGACAATAATTGCCAACCACGTATTATCACAACTTCCATATCCACCTGACTACCACATTGGAACGTTAATTGCTCTGTTTGGCGATCTTAGCGCGTTTCGAAAAAACCTTCAACCCCTCTAAGTAAAGATTCCCTGTAATAATTTGTAAACTTTACATTCCCAACATGAATAGTAAAGTATATTCCATGTGGACTAAGTAGCCTTTAAAATGGACCATATAACTCTTACAAGCTAATTGAATAAAAACTGAATATTATTCAATGAAATTAATGCATATGATTTATCAAGTAGAAAAATTAAAAATAATAACGTTAGGTGACCTTACCTTACATCTGTCTTCCTTTATTGAAATGGTCCATGTTCCCTTTGAAAAGCTTTCAAAGAATGCAATCCAACTTAATATTAATGTACATTTATTAAAAGACCTTTATTCTATGAAGTATGCAGCTTGCTTGGTTTTGCATATTTTTTATAGTTTTTAGAACATTTAATCATCCTCAACATTAAAAGAGTGGACTTCCAATAAACACAAGTGATGTAGGAAATAGGAACGAATCAGACTGAACTCGTAATGCTATTTTGGAATGGCAGCACTTATTCCTACAAAGTGTAGAAATATCAGATTTTCATAGGTTACCATATCTAGCTATTAATGAACTATTGGCTATTTTCTAAATAATTATAATAAAGGAGAAAAACAACATGCTGTTAAGAAAATCGTCGATTCTCTTAACAGCAGCAAAAAAAAAAAAAAAAAAGGACTAATATATTCTTTTACAGAGTAACACCTTGCCATCTGAACAATATCTTATTCAATTAAGAATTGATTAAATTTTCAAAAACTCTTACACTATTATATTAATATGTTTGTATGTAATATTCATCAGAAACATGATATGTTTAGTTTTCATATATATAATGAAAGTTAATTAATGTTAAATTGCAAATACGAGCATTTTAAGCCGAAAATAGGAAAGTATAACATTTTAACAAAATCATGTACAATTCTGTTTCTTTGGTCTTCAGTGAACTTGGAAATCTTGTTAGCTTTTTCAAATGAAATTAAGTATTCAATACATAAGAAACTATATTTTTTTAGAAATTGTCATGTGTAATAAATATTTAATAATAATGAAAGCAAAACTTGGTTTTTTGTTAATTTATATTTAATATTATTTTTATTTATTTATGTTAATTTTTGTTTGCACAATATGTATCACATTTTATATCTATGAAATCCTAATTAAACTTTCAATTTAGTGTAAGAAACTGTAAGTTTTTATATTTCTGAATTTTAAGAACCCATTATGGTAAAAGTATAGACACAGTGTGGCAAAAGCATATAGTATTATGTGATAGTCTTTTATTTATCCTAACTCACAATAATATTGATATTTTCCATTTTAAAAATAATTTATGATTATTAAATAGTGAGAATAATATTGAAAATTGCCAATTATTTTAAATATTGCAATTGATTTTAAAATATTGAAAATTGCCAATTTTTTTCCAGGTACTTGGTTGTGTATTTCTTGATATACATATTTGTGTGAAAAATAAAAGTAAATGCAACATACACATAACATTTCATAGGACAATATTAAGTAAGAATAATTATAAGCTTTTAAAAATGAAAATTCTTTGGATTTTACATCCAAATATAAAAGTTTATTACGAAAACAGATTAAAATTGTTTTGTTGAGTTACAAAACCGTCATCTTGATGACAGCTATTTGGCCCTAAATCTATTCTATTCAGTTGAAATATTTTGTCTTAAATTAAATTTCACTCAACCTCAAATTAATTCAAAATTTTATCTTAGTTTAACGAATGTAATTCATGTAATATGATTTGAAAATAATTGCTTGAACATTTTTCATTCTCTTGTATTAGTGAACAAAATTGATGAAAATAAATACATTTTCTTTTCTTAGTCTTTCTAAAATATTCTTTTGGGATTTTAATTAAGGGTATGATAAAAACAAAGAAGCATTTGATTAAAACGCGCAACAATTTAAATTAAACAGCCCATGATAATTAGCTGATTTTGCTTGCATCTTTTGAAAAAATAAAGCCCATTTTTTATTATGTTACAAAATGGAGCAAGTTTAACAAAAAGTGAAATTAATTAAATAATAATAATAATTAAATAATTTCTTTTTTGTTAGGGGGGAGTGGGTTTGTTGCCACTTTCCTGCTCTGTTTTTATCTTTAATTAGGTTGCGGATATGTGGCAGAAGCCTGAGGTGCGGTGTGGGGATATTTTCTGAGGTGCTGGCAGAGTGAATTGCAATTTTGATGTTAATTTCCTTCTTTCCGGGAAGATTATTACAGAGAAATTCTTGATATTTGTGCCAATTAGCGTTTATGATGTTGCAAACGAGGGGAGGAAGAATATTAGTGAGAGCTATTTCCATCAGTCTGGTTTTATGATCGCTGCTGAGAACGTTAATAGCTTTAATGTTAAAAAGCGAATTGCATAATAGAGTTACGTCATACATGATGACGTTTCAAAGAGGTAGATAAGGCTTTTTCCTCCTCAACATAAGAAAGTTCTGAACACAATTAACCTTTTATAATGTGGCCGCAATAGCCTAGTGGTCATAGTCGTGACTGGCAGTTTTCATTGAGTCGAGCCTTGATGCCACTGAAGACTCGCCGTGTAGCTGGAGCTGATGCACGTTTAATCTGTCGAAACTCAAAGTCCCCTTGTTGGTGTGGAAGTTAGGAGAGATACGTATCATTAACCTTTTTCCTTGATCTTCTCATCAGAGCCATTCGACTGAGACACAAAAATCAGAATATGATTCTCCCATGAGTTTAGCAACCTGAAACCCAAAACCTGTTATGACGAGAACAAGAGAAAACTCATTGAAGAACGATATTTCCTTTGTCGATTTCTTGAGTCACGAGCTCCTGATTCCTGATTAACCATTTATGCACCATTTCTCAACTGCATTTCTTCCATATCCACTTTTCTGACCCTACAGATTTCATTTAAACCGTGTTCTCCGAGGGTCATATCTTTGAAGACATCAAAACATTCTGATTGAAGCAAACTCGACGTGATCAGCGCAAACGGTTCTCCTCAAAATATGCAACGGATTGATCCGAACTCATCAAGAGTCTCGAACCGATCCCTTTAGTTTCGGAGTCCGAGCAGGTGAACCAAACCAATAGATCTACGATCAACCTTTAACATTCTTTGACACGCTGAAATAACGAGGCACGCCTTATTCCGACATCCCACATCTGAAAACAACTGTTAGCACGAAATTACTGTTTCATTAACGTACTCACAAATTCAGGGTTATCAAACCAGAAGAAACCGATAATCTTGATACATAAAATCAACCCAATTGCCAACATCGCCTGATCCCATTGCGCGAAGTTGCCTTAAATCAATACATTAATTACATTGGTAGACCAGACTTGATACCGCCTGAGCCGATCAACGCGCCAGCAAGAATTATTGGATACCATCCAGGCAAGCCCATCCCGCGTGAAATTCTTTCGACCATCCCAGCGCCACCCATTAAAACCGAACGATTGTATCCTCTCCCATCCAGACAATTTCGACAAGTGAACCGGCATTCTTTGCGCAGGCAAAAACAATCAGGTGAGTTTCAGTCCAGTAACTCTGACCCATCGACTTTCCTGAGTCTTGATTAACATGAACCTTGAACCAGCTAATAAACTGAAGAACTATTTTCTGAAGCGCGCAACCTGAACCTGAACTGAACTGTAACTATTAATCTGAAAATTGAAAAGTAAAATCCTAAACGAACTTAAATAGTTGTAAAAACCATTAAAAATCATCCCTTGATCATAAATCAACAAAACTGGAGGAAAGATATGCACGAATCCAGGCTTCAGGGGTGGTTATTTCCTTTCTGGAGCGCAAACGTTTTAGTAACTCCCGCCTGACCAGAACCTAGACAATCCGCCCATCCGTTGAAAGTGTACAGATTATATTTTCTCTGAACAAACGATCGATCCTAAGCATTAACTGAATCAACATATAAAATGCAATCCAAATTGATAAGAAAATAGTAAAACATTCTCCCAAAAAGCCACTGAACCTAGCTTGATCCTTACTGAAACTTCAGCTGAAAACTAATCCAATAGCAAACAGAAAGCAGACAATAAAAGTCTTAAACCATCTATTCTTAATTACGCCCCAAAGTGCAAATCAAACGAGGTGGTATTCTGCGACATTCTTTCTCCATCGAAACAAATTTATTTTAAAATAAATCAGGGTCAATCATTTCTCCTGAGTTCCTGACCTCATAATCTGAGTGCCATGAAACAAGCGCTTAATAGCTTGATTGTGAACTGAGAATATCAAACAAAGAAAAGAGAGAAACCAAAACCTGCCCCAGGTGCAACTAGCCTATATTTTCGATTACCATCCCAAAAATCTCGAGAGATGCATATTCCGGAGGGCGAGTAGAACAGCTTGATGCTTCCGTTCAAACAGGACACGATCTAGATGTCCGAGAGGCCGGAAAAAGAAAGCAACCACTGATCGGGCTGTTATCGAGAATCAGATTAAAGTCCAACTGAAAGACATCCCGAGGGAGGGCAACTCGTAGTTTCACTAATAAAGCGAACCCCGGAAAGAAAAATCACCGCGGATCCGGTAATCTCGGGAGTAAGTTAATATCATCACAACTGAGTTCCCATACTTCAATCATGATAAAACATGTTTCTCTCAAAACCTTAATCAATCATCACTAAACCACTTCAATAAACCGGGGACTCCCCATATTGAAAACGGAATCTAGCTAAATCATCCCTTTGGCAGCCGCGTACGATCACAATCTCCTCTCCAAAACATTTCAACCTCTTCCTCATCCCTTTTAATCACATTTTAAAAACGACCTAAAAACGTGGTAAATCGACCTTTAAAAACGTAAAACCAAGCCGAAAGAATCATGGGAACAGAAATCGGTTTTTCTTTCTGAGTACCAACCCGCATAAAAGACGTAATCCATATCTTTGAAACCTTTTAATTGAGTTAGACCGAAACCGATATAAATAATTAATTTTTCAAAATGCATTTTAATACAAAATCGTGTAATCAGGAGCTCGAATCTTTATGAGCATAAAGATATTTTGAAGATTACATCAATCACAGTAGTAGAAGTGGTGCAGCGCAAATCGATATCATTGTATTTTGAGGTCCCTTTCACAAATGAATCAAATTTTCTTAAAACACCAATCATATATATTAAGATTCTTTCTTTGATGTTAGTACGGATTCCGAAACCAGTTTTGAACTAACTTGATTTCTTTAAAACGCAATAAGCGTTGCGGGAGGAGTTCATTTCCACATCAGAACCTGGAGTCAAACGACGAGGGTCATTGATGATCTGACCTCGCGATTCTGAACCCTATCTGGCGACGAAAATGACATCCCCTCCCTAATCCTCCACACCCACCAAAGGGAGTACTGTACTCGATAGATCTTAACGATGCACCATCCCCGTTATATGGGGGGGTCTCTGAGCGTTACCAAATGATCTTGCAACGTGATGAAACGTCAGCGTCACGAACCGAAACTCATGACCACTCAGGCGTACTCGCGGGCCACAAGATGACGCGAACTCTCACCT